>JAJPUD010005653.1:128784-152421 GCA_023553655.1 Myrmecobius fasciatus | reverse complement strand
TTTTTTTGTTTTTGTTTAACTGATTCTTGAAGTCTTATTGAGTCATTTACTTCTATTTGTTCAATTTTAATTTTTAGAGTATTATTTCCTTCAGTTATCTTTTTTAGCTCCTTTTGTAGCTGGCCAATTGAATTTCTGGATTCAATGCATTCTTTTTCCATTTTGCCAGTTTTATTTTTCAGTGAATTGTTGTCTTTTTCCAATTCACCAATTTTGTTTTTCAGTGAATTGTTGTCTTTTTCCAATTCACCAATTTTGTTTTTCAGTTCACCATTTTTATTTTCCAGTGAATTGGTGATTTTTTCCAATTCAGCAATTTTGTTTTTCAGTGAACTGTTTTCTTTTTCCAATTCACCAGTCCTATTTTCCAGTTTTTGATATTTCTGTTGCCCTGATCTCAATTTATTTCCCCATTCTTCTTCTAGCTCTCTTTTGAGATTCTTAATGCAATCATCCAGGTAAGCCTTCTGAAAGGGAGACCAACTTAAGTCTGCCTTTGTGGCTTCATCTGGGATTGTTTTCATAATGTCAGGATCTGGGGACTGTTCTATTTTTTCTCCGTAAAAGCTTTCTATGGTGAGAGCTCTCTTCTGCTTCTTGCTCATGATTTAAAGTTGGGATATTGGTCAAAAGCCGAGAAAACTGCAACAATTTATATTTGCCCTGGGGCAGTTTGCCGAGTTGACTTCCGGTCTGAGGCTGGTGGGGCTAGACCACGTTTTCAGTTTCTCTAGATCCACCCTTTACCAAAGGCAGATCTGTCAAAGCACCTGCCCGCAAGCAGAGCAAAGTGGCCCAGGCGTCTCCCAGGGGCTTCCTGGGTGCCCAAAATCCGCCCCTCTATCACAGCCCTGACTTCCGCCCCGGCTGGAGTCCGATCGCGACCAGCGGCCGATTTCCCCTGAGGCTAACCTTCTCCGGAGTTCTTTCAAGGTAGATCTTTTATAGAAGTGCATTGTAGTCCAAATGCTTGGCGAGGACCTCACTCGGAAACCAGTTTTAAAGTTTACTTTGTCTGGGTTGGGGGAATGTTGGAGGGAGTTCAGAGAGAAAGCTGTTCGCAGTTCGCCATCTTGGCTCCGCCCCCTCCAAGACATGTATTTTAATGCAGTCTGAGAAACTTCCTGTGTAACATGAACAAGTGACTTAACCTGTTTGCTACAAAAGAAGGAAATGGCAATCTACTCCACTTTCTTTGCCAAGAAAACTCATTAATAGAATTACATGTAATCACAAAGAATTGAATATGACTGAAAAGAATAATCAATAGAATATCTGTGCAGAATAGATATATAAAAATGTACACATACTATGAATATTACTTTTGCTATTGTTTTTATGTCATTTCTTTGTGTATGTGTTTGTATCTATGAGTATATATGTATGTGTATAGCTCTCTATATCTGTATAGAATTTTAATAACTCTTCCTTGTTTTGAAAATCAATGTGTGAATCAATGGGGGAATGGTATTTTTAGATACTCACTATATGTGAATAAGAAACATTGAGTATACAAGTAGAAATAAAAGATAGCCACCATTCTCAATAAGCACTCACAGATATACATAGAAATAAACATATGTTTTATAAAGTTGTTGTTGTTGTTTGTCCTTCTCAAAGAGGACTCTGACATCAGGGAAGTGATTCCATGACATGCAGTGAATTGGATTTGAGAGAGGGAGGGCTGTGAAAAGTCACCTGCCTCATTTTCCCCTCCACAGCCATCTGCATCTAGTGACAAGTTATAGATCAAGTTGACTGGAGAGAGTACTAGACGAAATGGGAGACCTTGGCTTTTTTAAGCTAAGGTCTTCATTGGTCTTGAGTTTGACTGCGATCACATCCATTCAGTGATTAAGGCTAGGTAGCAATTGAAACAAAAATCTCCTTTTTCACTTAGCCCAAAAATAAACAAACAAATAAATCTGGAAGGGGAGGAGCTTCTGGTCTTCTCTGGGTTGCTAGCCAAAGCAGAAATGATTGCTATTTATTTTCAATCGGAGTCAATTGGGACCCCAACAATGATCAAATGGGGTTTGGCCTAGGAGTTATTGGTGATCAATAAGAATCACAATGTTTTTTTAATTTAAAGCATGATCTTTAAGAAAAAAATCTGGCCAGTAAAACCCAAGATACCTTGCAATGTTTCAGAGATGCAAAAGACAAGGAAGAAGAAGAGGAAGAGGAGGAGAAGGAGGAGGAGGAGGAAGAAGAGAAGAAAGAAGAGATGGAGGAAGAAAAAGAGGAGGAGGAGAGGGGAAAGAGGAGACAAGGAAAAAAGGTAGGAAGAAAGAAGAGAGGGATGGAAGGAAGGAAGGAAGAAAAGAAGGAAGAAAAAAGGAGGAAGGAAGGGGGAGAGAGGGAAGCAGGTATTGAGGAAGGAGAAAGAAAGGAAGGAAGGAAGGAAGGAAGGAAGGAAGGAAGGAAGGAAGGAAGGAAGGAAGGAAAGAAGGAAGGAAGCAAGGAAAGAAGGAAGGAAGGAAGCAAGGAAGGAAGGAAGGAAGGAAGGAAGGAAGGAAGGAAGGAAGGAAGGAAAGAAGATAGGGAGGGAGAGTGCAAGGGATGGAGGAAGGGAGAGAAGGAAGGAGGGAAAGAGGAAGGGAGGAAAGGAAAGATGGAGGTAAGGAGGAAAGGAAGAAATCCATCCATTTCACTTAAATTCAATTCACTTGCATGTCATCGAATCTCCTTCCTGATGTCATGGTCCTCTTTGAGAACAAAGGACAAACAATAACTTCTGCAAGTAAATCTGGTCTGGAACTTGTCAGTTGGAAGACTCCTTCCCTTCTTCCTTTCCTCCCTCTTTCTCTTCCTTCTTCCTTTGTTCCTTTCCTTTTTTCCTTCTTCCTTTCTTCCTTTTTTCCTTCATTAAAATGAAAAGTCCTATGGTACGTAGAATCCAGTGAGAAAATAGATGGTAATGCATATTATTTAATATTGTTTTTCACAATAATTCCCCAATCCTTTCTTATATTTAGCCATTTGGTGCAACTAAAAACTTTGGTCTTCAATAGTTATAGTTATTGGGTTATAGAAACTGAGGACCAGTGCTATTATAAAAAGCACTATAGAATGTATATAGAGAGTTTCCAATTTGCATTTCTATTAAGTGTTGTTTTCTTAGTTTATATCTGTATGGTTATGGAGCCCATTCTAGAAACAAGTCTGACATGAGTGGTGGTGATCAGGGTGGTGGCAATGGAAGTGGTTGTGCCTGCCTGGCACATTTTACCTCCTTCCCTCTCCCTCTTTTTATCTCTCTCTCTCCCTCCCTCTCCCCCCACCCCTTTATCTTTCTGTCTCTCTCTGTCTCTCTGTTTTGTTTTGTTTTTATCTGGCTTTTTCTTTCAGGTAGGCTCAATTGTCTAGCCCATTGCTGGATTTTAATTGAAATTCAGGTGATAGTGGTGAAATATGTGGGACCTTTTCTCCACTATGTTGTATTTGTATTTTGTATTTATCTCAGGGATGTCTGTAAGAGATGTGCCCAAAGCAAGGATATTATTCTGATCAGAATTGATATCCCAGAGGCACTTGGGTTTATAAAACCTAACCTAACACTTGAGACCCAGTCTCCCTGGTCCAAATTTAGCATTCTCAATTTTATTATCTGTTACTCTTTTTCAAGTAGCATTCAGGTCAGTCAAATGTGTCTTAATTCTTGTCCTACTAAACACTCCTTCTATTTCCCATATAAAAATCATTTAATCCTGCTTTGAATATTCATTCATATTTTCCTAATTTTTCCAAATCTAAGAGCATTGTATGTGGCATTGGATAGTTAAGGTTCAAGTTTGGTCTATGTGACTATGTGACTAATCCTTTAATATTTCTTTCATCTATTTCCCTATTTGTAAAATGTTGGAATGAATAATTTCTAAGTTTCCTACAATTCTCACATCCTATGATTCCTCAATATGTTCAGTGTGCTGTTGCTGGTAAGAGCCCCTGAGGACCTTTCACCAAGTCCAGTTTATCTCAGATTGAGAGAAGCAGGTTTAGTGTCTGGGCCTGAGCAAGAAAAAACCTGCCGAGGTACAGGTTTTTCTCTGACCAAAATAATAGAGTTACTTCTCTGAAATTGCATAATAATATCTTTTTATCCTATAGCTAAAATCTTACCACTTGTACATACCATGATGGAAGTTACATATGTAATTCCTATTTTTCAAAGTCAATTTAGACCTTTCTTTCTCTTTGATTAAATGATGTCTCCCAGAACTTCTATTTGAGAGAAAATAAATGAACCAGAGAAGTAGGTTGCTGGGACTGGAGTCAGAAAGATGTCCCTTTATAATTTCAATCTGGTCTCAGACACTTACTGTGACCCTGAGCAAGTCACTTAACTCTGTGTTGGTTCCTCATTTGTAAGATGAGATGGAATAGGAAATAGCAAATCCCTCTAGTGTTTTTGCCAAGAAAATCTCAAATGCTACAATTGAAAAACAATTCAACAATAGTAACAATGCCAATTGTCCTCTGCCTATTGCAGAATATCTTAAAATCCTCCCCAGTTTTATCTCTTTCTTTTACATGCAATCTTTTTATTTATAATGTGAATTCCTTAAGAGAGGGTCTTTCTTTCTCCTTGTATTTCTTATGTAGCTGAATCATTTGACATAATGCTTATATGACACATAGATGATTAATAAATGTTTGCTGGCTGACTGACCTCTAATCATTTCATCTGGAAATAACACTTTCCTTCTCTGTATTTCTATAACATTTTCTATATCATTCATTGGCTTGACATATATTACATGCATTTTAAAGTTTTGACTCCTTAACTAAATTGTAAAGTCTGAAAATTATTAACTCATGGAGTCAATGATAGAATTATAGAATCCAAAATCATGCAGTCAAGGAATATCATGAGACAGATGGCTACAAGAATGTGATTTTTTTTTCCTTTTTGGTCACAACTCATTAAGTCATTTATTGTGATATGGAGGAGTTTTGATCTTGTCAGTGGAAGAAGTACCCCCTGTCTTTCTTGCAGGGTCAAAGACAGTAACTTCACCTAGGAGACCTTGAAGATACATTGTTCTCTCTTTAAATCAAAGTTTTTATATGGCATGTGTTGTTTAATCTTTATATGTGTCAGCACTCCTTATTCAGTTCATTAAAGTCTCTGAACTAAATCTCAGAATTAATTTTTTTAAATCTAAAAAATTATATGTGTTAGTAAACAACACATTTTTATACAAACATACAATTTTATGTGTGTATGCTATTATAAAAAGCACTTTTTTGAAATATAGTTTTTTTTCTTAAAATTAATAACATGTGCAAGGTTAAAAACTCTTACTCTTTAGGAAACTTGGCAAATCCATTTTATCTTTAGGAGATAAAGTGTTCTTATCTAATTGAAGGGGATAGTAATAAGAGGAATTGTTGTGCCTAAATCCCTTATAAATTAGAAAAACAAACAGACCTTATGGAAGTTCAGCATAAAATCATATCCTAATGACCCAATTGGAGAGAAGGGTGATCATGGAGGGCACAGCATAAGATTTTCAGGAATATCTCCTCCTGAGCCTATGTGCTCACATTTCTGAATCAAAAAAACACTGGCCTCTTTGGGAAGATATTTATTTTCTATACTTATACCTCCCACCTGGAATTGGAAAAGAAAGTCTTCTCTAGATGTCCCTGAAAATTTTTACCAATGTCCTCTTTCATGATTTTTATTTACAGCATATCAAAAGCAAGCTTAAACCAATAAACAAAAAAGAAAAACAAAACCAACAAAATACAAACAGAAATAATAATTCATAACTGACACAAGTTGCCCACAAGTCTCACTCAATTCTTAACCTGTGTTTCCTAGAGATACTATCTAAATTTCATCAGCTGGGACTACAAACATCTCTTCTGTTACAAATTCCCAAAGCTTTCTGACTGAGCTCCATATTTTCTCATATTGTCACTGTTTTTATTGAGGTTGGCTCACATTTGTAGATATTAATGACATTTCTGTCTCCTTTAATACCTTATTTTAATTCAAAGAGTTGTGATAGATATTCTTAATTTTTTGACTTAGTTTTTTCACTAATGTTGACAGAATTAAAGGACCATATAGAGGCTCAATTTACATTCCAGAATGGAATAGTTTAGAGGTAGAAAAGTTTTGCTTAGATTTTTAGATGCTACCAAAAATGGTAGAGTTTTGCCAGTTTCAATTATTTTTTCGTTCTTCAATATTTCAAATATCTGTGTTTTTCAAGGTATAGAGCTTTAGTGACAAAGACCTAAATTTCCTTAACTTGGCAGATGGTTTAAGAGAATTGCCATATTTCAATGATTCATTGCCTTGTAAATAATTTGATGAGAAGCCTCTGAAAATGAAGTTACATTTCTTTTTTGGATGAAAGACATATGTTCCAATATAGAAGGTTTTCTGATTAGATAAGACTTGTCAAATTTTTACAGTCTTCTAATTTAGTCCTTAAATGCCCAAAGTTACTCTGCAAATCACTGTAAGATATGTAACTTGAAAAATAATAGACCCTTGGCATTAAGAAATAAAGGTGCTGTTGGAAAAGCAATTCTTTAATGTGGTTCCTCAATACTTCAAGTATTTCTGTTTTTTTTTTTTTTCAGTGTGGTTATTTCTCTTACAAACAGGTTGATCTATCACCAATGCCCTTAATTATGTATCTTTGTAAGGCAAACAAACAAATAAATAATGATGAAAATAATTATAATGAATGTGATGCTGAAAAATCACTTGGTTGCTAATGCCCTTGATATGAGCCTGACTGAAATTAATAATCTAGGTCTTGGATAACAGATAGTTTATCACTTGCCTTCTACCTTCAAATCTTTCCATTTTATCAGCATCTACCAGTCTGTGCCTCCATTGACGTAATCACTGAGAACTCAAGTCAACACCATGCAGCAATAAGATATTGGAGGAGGACTCCATTAAAGGTCATGTCAATACAATAAGCCATTAATAATTTTAACAAAAATATTAATTCAGATTATTTCTTTTCAAATAAATGAGTGGACATGCTAGAGCACATGAATAAAACATGAGCTCTGGGTCACAAGTTGTTTCCACAAATGTCTACACTATAAATATATTGTGTTTAAATATTAGTCATTTAACTGAAATATAGTATATCTTGTAAATTATAATTTATTAAACTCCATTTTTCCAATCAGTCATTAATTATCAAATATGCCACATTCAGAGATGATTTTTCAATGTTTCATTTCTTAAAGTGCTCATTGACTCCTGGTTCAACTTCAATCATTTTAATGGCAAAATAATTTATGTAAAATATTGAATGGCTATATCAAACCATTAGGCAAAATTATTTTAAAAGTGGAATTTTTAGTCAATATGTCTAACTTTTAAGAAAGCATTTCACAGACTGTTTATTCCACTAAAGTGACTGAATTGATGCAAAGTCCTGGCATCATGCAGACAAAGCCAGGAATAATTAAATATTTTAGAGAAGATTTATGCTATTATTTTTGGCATTTCACCATTACCCTGACCAGATGCTTACCAGGAAACTATATACTACACTTTGAATGAGGTCATTACTTGAAGAGAGCAGAACTCTATGGGGGACAAAAAAATAGAAAAAAAAATCAGTAACACAAAGTAGCTTGTCACTTAAGAGTTTTCGAGTTATCTTTTCATTTGTATCTGTCAATTACTTTTATTAAATGGTTCCCCATTTATATCCTCATTGTCCCCTTAAGATGAGGTAGTTAGGAGATGAAATAATGAGTTTGAATCCTGTCTCAGATAATTGCTAACTGTGAATAAGTCAATCTAGACTCTCAACTTTTGTTTCCTCATCAAATAAAAAGAAGATAATTCTTTCAAAATATGGACTTTTGGGCTGTTGTAAGGATTAAATGAGGTATTATTTGTAAAGAACTTTGAAAATCTTAAGAAAAATACTGTATTTAATACCATCTCCAAGAGCTTCTGAGCTGTCCAATTTTTGACTGTACATTTTCAGTGAGAGGCTTTCTACTTTCACTTAGCTCTAATTTTTAGGATTATTTTCCTACTATTCAGCTAAAATTTGTCCAGAATTAATTGTTCCTGGTATTAAGATATGAATAAATTTAACTATATAATACCTCTAACGCACCACAGTAGAGTTGTAAACAGATCCAACCATTTTGAAGAGCTATTTGGAATTATGCCTAAAGGGCAATCAAGTTGTACATACCTTTTAATGCAGCAACACCACTATGCCTGTGTTCCAAAGGACACAGGAAAGTCCTACATGTATAAAAAATATTGACAACATAACAATCAATCATCAGTCAGTTAAGATATTTTATGGTGGCAAAGAATTTAAAAATGAGTGTATGCCCATCAATTTGAGACTGGTTGAACAAGTTGTAGTATATGAATGTAACATAATATTATTGTTCTATAAGAAATGATGAACTGGCTGATTTCAGAAAAATCTTGAAAAAAAACTTACATCCTGATGCTGGCTAAAGTGAGCAGAATCAGGAGAACAGCATACATAGTAATAGCAATATTATGTGGTGATCAACTATGATAGACTTAACTCTTCTCAGGAATGTGGTGATTCAAGACAATTCCAGCAGACTTGAGATGGAAAAATGCCATCCTCATCCAGAGAGAGAACTATGGAAACTGAATGTGGATCAAAGTATAGTATTTTTCATCTTTTTTTTTCTTGTTTGTTTGCTCGTTTTTTCTTTCTTGTTTATTTTTCCCTTTTGATCTAATTTTGATCATGTTTAAAAGATTGTACATATATAACCTATGTCATGTTAACTGCTGTCTTGGCAAGGGATCAAGTAAGAAATGGAAGGAGAAAATAACTAGAACACAAAATCTTTCAAAAAGGAATGTTGAAAAATGTCTTTACATGTATTTGGAGAAAACAAAATATCATTGAGAAAAACAATGGGAGAAAGCAAAAAAAAAAAAAAAAAAAAGATCAACTATGATAGATTAAACTCTTTTTAGCAATGCAATAATCCAAGACAATCCCAATAGATTTCAGAGAGAATTATAGAAACTGAATGTAGATCAAAACATATTATTTTCACTTCTTTGTTGTTGTTGTGGCTGTTGCTTGCTTTTTCTTTCTTATGGTATTTCTCTTTTGTTCTGATTTTTCTTTCACAATATGATTAATAATAAAATATATTTAAAATGATTGTACATATATAACCTATATCAGACTGCTTGCTGTCTTAGGGAGGGGGAAGGTAAGAGAAGAAGAGAGAAAAAGTTTTACCTTAAAATCTTACAAAAATGAATGTTGAAATCTCTATATTTAATTAGAAAATAATAAAATACATTGAAATTTAAAAGAAAATACAAGGTGAGCAGGAAGATTGCAGAAAAAGCTATAAAGACTTACATGAATTGGTACAAAGTGAAGTAAGCAGAATAAGAATATTGTCCAAAGTGACAACAACATTGTGTGGTTATCAACTATGATTGAGTTGGTTCTTCTCAGCAATACAATGGTCCAAGACAATTTCAAATGGTCATCATGGAAAATTCCATCCACGTTCAATGAAAGAACTTATAGTCTGAATGCAGATTGAAACATTATTCTCACTTTATTCTTTCATGTTTTTTTTTCTTTTCACGACAACATTTTTATATAAAACCAAGAGGCAAATTTTCCAGAGTATGAACTGTCTTGATTGCATATTAGTCATACATGTTAAAAGTAGATTATAATTATATGAAATTTATAGATTTTTGACACACTTTACTTATTTTATTTCTTGTCCTATCAACAATACATTTTATAAATGAGGAAACTGAGATTCAGTGAAGGTAAGAGAGAAGAAAAGAACATTAAAGGAAGAACGTTTTATTTTTATTTTCCTTCCTTTTTTAATAATGGCTTTTTATTTTCAAAATATATGCAAAGATGCTTTTCAACATTCACCATTGAAAAACCTTTTGTTTCAAATTTTTCTCCCTCCTTTTCCCCATATCTCCCCTAGACAGGAAATGATCCAATATATGTTAAACATGTTCAATTCTTCCATATATATTTTCATATTAATCATGCTGCATAAGAAAAATCAGATCAAAAAGGCAAAAAAAAAGAGAAAGAAAATAAAGTAAGCAAACAACAACAAAAAAGGTGAAAATACTATGTTGTGATCCACATTTTTTTCACATAGATCTGTTTCTGGATGCAGATGGTTCTCTCCATCACAAGTCTATTGGAATTGGTCTGAATCACCTTACCATTGAAAAGAGCCACATCCATCAGAATTGATCGCTGGGTACAATGTTCTCTTGGTTCTACTCACTTCACTTAGCATTATTTCATGTAAGTCACTCCAGGCCTTTCTGAAATCATCCTGCTGATCATTTGAAAGAACAATTTCTTAACAATATAATGGGGGTTACAGAAGGTTCAATGGAGAGGAATAATAGAATGAAAGAATATATGAAAGAATATGAAATAAGAAATATGAAAAAATAGAAAATAGCAGCATGTGATGGAGTTTGCACTTAGGTAGTTTTAAACTCTTTATTACAAGGATTTGGGGAGAAAGAAGAGAAAATTTGTTAATCATAATACAGTAGATGGTTATATTCTTACTAGAAAATTGTAACATCATCTCAGTTCTCAACTAAGATACCCATTTGATTTTTTCCCTCCTCCATGTGTATTCATTAGAGTGAGATGGAGGTAGATGAGGAAAAGATGGAAAGCAAGAGCTGAGGCTTTTGTTCTGCGATGATTCCTAGTAACAAATGTTGCAGATGGTTGCTATCTGACCCCCTGCTATTTATGGAAGTTTGAGGTTTGATTATTCATCCTTTCTTTGTGGTAAAGACAGATCAATTTCATGTCCTAGTTCAACTGTTAATTTGATTGTTATGGCTCTGATATTCTGATCTCAAATTTTTAAAGAGAGCAATGAAATCAGATTTGTACAGGGAAAATTGTCCTAACAAACAAGACTAAACTTGTGGACAATAAAAATACTCTAAGAGAAGATCTACTATTGGTCTCTAGAGTCAAAACTGTTTGTTAGCTACAGAGATGTTTAACTATCCATTATTTACAAATGTGCTGGCCAATGAAAGTCCTGGTACCTCTAGATTAACATGTTACATCTTAATCCTTAGAATTTTAAAGAGAAAGGGAGAGGATAAAGAAGATATTACTTCTCTAGTTATTGAACTTAAATTTACTAGTACATAAAGAGGGGGCAAGACAAAGTAATTGATGCTTGGAAGCATGGCCACGCTGTTAGGATTTTCAGTTTTCCTCTCTGAGGTGATTTTTCCATCATCAAAAACTAGCCCATAGGAGCGGTGTTTTTATGATCTGCTTAGCAAGCAGTTAATTCACTAGAACTAATGCTATCTCTTGTCCTTATAATAGAAATACTGACAATAATGAACGCCCATATGTTGTTTGCAGAGTTTATAATTGAACTCTTCATTGTTTACTTGTTCTGCTATAAAGAAAGAGTCACTCTTCAATTCCCTCTTAACCTTTCTCATTGTGTAACATTCTGCATGTCTCTTATGTACTTATCACACTCTATTTGTCTTTTATTTATTAGTACATGTCATATTCCCTACCATATTGTAGGATCAAGATCTTATTTAATTTATTTTTTCTTTCTTCCTACAGTGCCTAGCATAATGCTATACACATAAATAGATGCCTGATAAATGGTTGCTGAAATGAATTAATCTCAAACAAACAAAACAACAACACCTTCTATCCCAATATGTTAAAACTGAAGAGCAATTTAAATATCAGTGAATCTAAACTTTTTATTTTTAGGTAAGGAAAGTGAGTCTCAGATGGAGAAAATTACTTCTCTAAGTTTATATAGCTAGCAAAATCTGGATTCCAATCACTTCCTGCCAGAAAACTAATACTGTGAAAGAAAAAGGCAGAGGAGAAAGAAGGGGATGGAGCTTATCAAGAATTAGCCTGGTTCTATTCTCATTTAGCCCCAGATTCAGACATAGTCTGATACTGAAGAGAGTAATCAGGCTTTTTCCCTTTGTCCCTGACTTATTAGGTATGCACCCTGGGGCAGTATCCCAATAAAAACCTCTACTAAGCTTAGGTATATCACTTGTCCCAGTGATTCTCCACAATTATTTACCAGGGACTCGTTGAGAAAAGCTTTCACTTCATGAAATAATAGAAATTAATTGTAGGACAAATATTCATTTCCTTCAGTCTAAAAGAAATGCTTAAAATACAAAAGGCACAGAAATTTGCATTAAAAAGTATTTAAAACATACAACAGTAACTCACCACTTCTAATATGTTTTCCTAGAAGGAAACATACCTGGAAAATGTGTAAGGCTGCTGAATAAATATTTCACATTTACCTCAGATCTGTAGTACCTGAGCTATTTATGAAGTCTTAAGATTCTAGTTAGCTGGCAGGGCTTGCATTTTCTTAGTTCTTTAAATGATGTTGTCCTCCTACTAATCTTTTTTATTTTTTATTATTTATTTATTATATTAAACATCTTTTCTGCTGAGAAGAGAAACATTGTAAAAAGCATCTCAAAGGGAAAAGCAGACATGAATGAGGAACTTTGGACCTCAGAAACTCCATTTTCTTCCTAAAATGATTTTTCCATCAGCAGAAACTAGCCCATAGGAGCAGTATTTTTATGATCTGTTTACCAAGCAGTTAATTCACTAGAACTAATTCTATCTTTTATTGGTTGATGGCAACTGACATTGGAAAATTGTCTCAATATCACTCTTCAATGATGTCTTAGGAAAAGAAATATATAGGAGATGAGGAAGATAGGAAATTGAGATAGTTTCTCAGTCCTGTATACACAAGACCATAATGATTGCCTTCCATAGTTACATTTAAAATTGCCATGACCAAGTACAGAGACATCTCCCCCAATCCTGGCTGAAAGTCCAATGAAAAGCCAGCCTATATATCTCTGGGGAAAAAAAAAAGTACTGGTAGAGAGGAGAAAAAGGAAAGAAAAAAAGAGGAGCTCTCCTTAGGTCTTTACTCTACTGAGAGAGCTGTTGCTTCTGGCTCAGTAGCCACTCATCTTTGACACAATCTCTATTTACAAGTTGATACAAGGAATCATCAATAAGGTACCTATGGGGAACCACATATTTCAGCAGTGTGATAGAGGGCAAACCAAGTCTTATATATGTTCCATAGGATAAGTTATTACATATTTACCAAAAATAAGACTAAGCAACCAAATAAATAAATAGGTAAATTAATAGATTTATAGATAAACAAATATATAAATACATGAATAAATGAGCAAATAGATAAATGAATGAGTGATTGAATAAATATGAATTAATGTTTAGACAGAAAGATCATGAGAGAAAATGAGCCAACTGCTTAAATAAAAATGCCTGATCCAACATTTTCATGCATGATCCTACCTCTTTCTTTTACTATATTTAAAATTTAACTTGTTCATTAACAAAAATGGTGGAATTTAGGCTCTTTTTTTGTCTCTAGGTCTTATAGATTTCTAGAGGCTCATATCTCTTTGCAAAACTGCAACACAACTGGAATCTCCATGAATTCACTCTAATGGGATTTAATTTGTTTTGCTCTCTCATTCTGTTTTTTTAATAGAATTCAAATAAAGAGTAGAAAAAAATGTCTTGGTGTTGTAAAATGCCTTCTTTAGTTAATACCTGTGTTATAAAAATATAGAGAGGTGTGTTTAACATAACCATTTCTAGAATAATTTTTGCATAGTTTTTTAATACATTTAATGACCTGACTTAGATAGTTGCCTAAGCTGGTGTGTTACAGCCCAGCAAATGGTGATTATATTTTAATTAAAATGCCAAAGTGATCAAAACACCAGGAATAATCTACTTAACTTATTGAGTATTAGCTACAGGAAAAACAGGAGAAGAAACTTAAATCTTTGTGATGTTTTGCTAGTAATGTTAGAAAAGTAGGTACAAATGCAATTAGTGTTACCCAAATACAGCAGTATATAAATAGAAGAAAATTAAATTCAATTTTTTTTAATATGGCATTAGGGAAGAGGGGGAAGATGACTATGGTCTAGGAAATGAGCTTCTAAATTTTGATCAGAGAACAAAACCTTAAAACAAACAGACAATCAAATAAAACCTAATAGGATAGTTCTCACACACAGCTTTGAATGTTCAGAGAATAGAAAGTGGTATTTTGCAGCTTAAATGTCTAGGTTGCTATTTCAAATATTCCCCAAGTTGCCAGTAACTAAACAGCTTTACTATGTGATGGCACTGCAGAGCCCATGTTAGAAGAATGGCTAGATTCACTATTGTGCCTTACAGATAGGTTTCCTCATCTTTTTTGTAGCTGTGACTAATTGGCACTGCTATTTATTTTCTCTTGGGGAGACCAGCAATTGGAAGAAGGGGGAGAGAAAAAAAAATAAAAAGAACAAAGAAAGACTTTTCTATTCTTGACTGTGTTGGTTCCACATCATGACCAGAATATATGAAAATTAGCTCATCTTGTGGATCTCTAGAATTGAGTCTTGATATAAATAAATATATATATATATATATATATATATATATATATATATAATCAAATTAAAATTAAAAAATTAAAAAAAATTAAAAGGAATCAAATTACCCTATATTTATACATATATATATATATATATATATGTTGATTCCTATCCAACCTCCTTGCTTAAAAGGAAAAGTCTGAGCATAATTCAGGATTGGAAGGAAGCTGAGTTTTTGAGAGGAAGACTTATCCTAAAGTCTTTAATGTAGAGAAGCATTAGAGGACTAATACAAAGAATGTATCTTTTGTGCAAAGCTTTGTTTTTGTTTTGTGGTATTTTAATTTAATGGGAAAATAGGAAAACATTTATGTTACTTTGAATATTTCTTGTTTCTCTACATTTTCTGAGGTAAAATGTTGGAATGAGGAGTCTGTTTCAGTTAGCTAGTGGTGACTGAGGGCAGGGTACAAATTGTATTCATTCACTCAAACCTGGGATGGAAAATTTTGACCCACTAATGGAATAATGGGATTGTCAAACCTACCAATGTTACTGATGTAGAAAGTGAGGCTGGGAGGGGAAAGGAGGAGGGAAGTTAAAGCCAAGGATGAGCAGTATAACAGCAAAAAATAGATAAATAAATAAAGTTTTCCCCCCAATCCCTCCACTTGCTTGCCAGTCTCTCTCAAAAGTATGAAAGCTCCAATATTGAACACAAAACAATAAAAAACTCAACAATAAGGACAACACAAAAACAATTTCAGCATGGTCAGAGACTTAAGTAAATTGTCAATCATTCTTTCTTATTTGTTTAAAGATTATAGTTTTCAGGCCTGAAGGTCATGTACATGATGTTGCAAAGAAGGACAAAAGGGATTTTTGAATGATAAGTTAAGAATATTAAGAACACACTCTCTTCTTTTCAGCTTATCTGCTTTTTTTGACCTCTGTACCATCATTCAACCTTTTACTAATGTAATGATTAAATGAAGAAATCAATAACAACAACAAAAACAACAAAAATGCAATCAAATGTTGAAGATATTTGAAGCACAGTGGTAAATACTAGGTACATATATACAAAGACAAACCCACATACACAGCAGACATGCACATGTGCATACAGAAAATAACCTCTGTCTTTAACGAACTTTTATTTGAAAAGAACTGTCTAGGTAAATTTATTTTGTTTTGGAGATTGATACATTGGAACAAGCTAGTAAAAACTTTTAACAGGATTATTAAATTTTCAGTATGACAATTTGCATCTTAGATATCAGCAAAATTACAAAAAAAAAAACATTGTGCCTTTTAAAGCTCTTGCATAAACAATTCAAAGTATGGAGGAAAGAAAAAAAAAAGGAGTGAAGAATATATAAGGTGATCGAACTATTGGTTTGTAGAGACATGACTTTCAATTCCAAAAAGTCAGGAGATCTAGGAGAAGAATGAAGACAGTCCTATGTGGAAGAATTTGGTAATGGGAGAAAGGGTGGGACTTGAATTCTAGAGTGAAAACCCTGTGGAGTTTATTGAATTTTTTTATGATACATAGATCTCAAGCACTAAGAAAAATTCTAATGCATGACAATAAAGAATTTATTGTGTATCATATTATAAGTAATGATATATTTGATTTTGATGGCTTGATGTAGGGACCAAATGTTGGTATTCGGTGATGTGAAGAATTCCCAATGGCCACCATCTTTGCCAAAAGAGACAATTATTTAGAACAAGAGATTATAGACAAAAAGAAAAATACAATAGACACCAGGAATGGTAAATGTGACATAAATTTGGGAGAGCATATGACAATTAACAATGAAAAAAAAACAAGTTCCCATTGACTGCAAAGAGGAGTTCAGCATTCTAAAAGAGTTAGTTAGCTATAAGAAGGAGAAAGACACCATGAAACATGGGGGAGAGGAAGAGAAGAAAGATATCACAAGGCAGAATGCCCTTGCAGGCTAATCCAAAAATGATTTAACAAAGATGAAGTAGGCCATGGACAGATTTATAGGAGAAATTTAACCTTGAGGGTTTGACAGAAGTTAGCTTTTTGATCAGCTATAGTAAGGTGGAGTCACCCACAACTTTCATAGAAGGTGGGACTTTGAGATTGAGCTGATCCCCATCAATGCACTTCCAAGCTTGTCTCAGGAAGTAATCTTATTAGGATTTCAAGCTTTCTCTAACAATCTCACCTAGTGACCTAGGAACTCATCATGTAATATATGTGATTATAAGTGTGATATAACATGTAGTGAAATAAATGTGCACTTGGATATTTGATTTAGTCATTTTTAAAACATGTCAAATTCTTTGTGAAGTTATTTGTCTTTTCTTGGCAAAAAGAACTGGAGTTATTTGCCATTTCCTTCTCCAATTCGTTTTACAGATGAGGAAACTGAAGTAAATAGGGTTAAGTGACTTTTCCAATTTCACAGCTACAGCTGAACTCAGGAAAATGAGTCTTTATGACTCCAGGCCTGGTACTCTATCCATTGCAACATCTAGCTGCTCCACACTAATATATGCATATCTGTGCCTAATGAATATATGTATTAAATTTATTTATATCTATTTATGTAGATTGATAACATTTTTTTTTCTTTCTTTTGCTCTCTTTGGGTATAGGCCTAATAATGGTATGGTTTTTCACAGTTTAGCAATATGGGGGCTAGGGGGCATATACTTTTCAATTACTTTACAGACATAAAAGATGAAATTTTTCTATGAGGAAAAACAAGTGGGTCAGTTGGATTACAACATCGAGTGCAGGCAAATTTCTTATAAAAAGGTAAATAGAACCCAGATTGTGAATGGCTTTAAATTCTAAACACAGGAGTTTGTATTTTATCCTAGAGTCATTAGGGGACATCTGAGGCTCTGATATTTTCTGCATCTGTGATTCTGTGTGACATGCTATTTACTGGTATCAGAGGGGATTATCCATAATGGTACAAATAAAGGCTCAACTTCCCCCATAAATTTTGCTTGTACAAAAGCTGAAAGGGACTTATCCTACTCATATTTTGTCTCTTATAATATCTTATGCACATATGTACACACTTTATTATAAATTTACTTTTAAATAAATCTAATATTAGGAGAGTGATAAATATAGAATAATAATTTATGCAGAATAAATCAAAAGTCTTAAAACAGGTTTAAGATTTCATACCTTTAGAATTGACAAGGCAAGAAAGAGAGAAAGAGAGAAAGAAAGGAAGAAGAAAGGAAAAAAGGAAAAAGGAAGGAATGAAGGAAGAAAGAGAAAGGAAAAAGAGAGGGAGGGAAGTAGGAAAGGAGAGAGGGAGAGAGGAAGGAAAAAAAATGGAAGAAGAAGGGAAGGGGTTTTTAAATCTAGACAAAAATCATCTGAATAAGGTTGTGAGGCATATAAAGCAATTTTGGCATGGTCCCACCAAAAAACAAAACAAAACAAAACAAACAAATAAAAAAAAAGGGTAATGGAAATGGATCAGTTATTTGAGTTGACTAAGAAGAATAGAACCTTGTATTCCAGTCTACCTGCATAGCAAAAAAAAGTGTCATATATGTCATAAATAATAAAAATGTGATCTGTCTTTTTAAAATTAAAATTTCATCTATGGGAAGATCCAGAATTGAACCAAGATGGCAGAGTGAAGTCAGGATCTGATCAAACTCTCTCAGTTTCCCTTGAAAAGCCACGAGAAATCATTCTCCAGGTCAAGATAAATTGGAAAAACTTTTAAAAAATGGCAGTCTCATTGGGTGAAAAGGGTGTTTAGTTGAGTGAAGACAATTTCTGAGAAACCAGTGAAAGGGTCTTAATCACAGCAGATTAGCAACTGAGACCTTCAGTCCTGGCTCAGTAGAGAAGCAGAGCAATAGAATAGCCTCCAGTCCCAGCTCAGAAGGCCTATTCTGGGAAACCAGACTGTTTCCTGGAAAGAAAAAGTAAAGCTACCCCCTGCAAACAAAAGTGCCCCCTGTGCTTAAAGCCAAGACTCAGAGCTTAATAGAAAGCTTGAGATAGTGCCCTAATTTCTTCAGGAGCAGAGATAAACCTCAAAAGTTAAAAACAAAAAAAAAAAAACAAAAAAAATAGAAAATAGAAAAAGGAAAGGGAAGAAAATGATTTAGAAACAGAAAAGAACCTTGAGCAAAGAAAGCTACTATGGTGGCAGAGAAGACAAGAAGAGCAACTCAGACAAGGACAAAATGTCCACACAGCAAATTTCAAAGAGTGATATAAACTGGTTTCAAGTCCAAAGAGGCTTTTTGGAAGTGCTCATAAAAGACTTTAATAGGCAAATAAGAGAGTAAGAAGAAAAAATGAGAAAAGAAATGAGAGATATGTAAGAGAGAAGCAACAACTTGAAAAGGAAGGCAATTCCTTAAAAAATACAATTGGCCAAATGAAAAAAAGAAAAAAAAAATCCACTGAAAAAACAATATCTTCAAAAGCATAATTTATTAATTGGAAAAAAAAAAGATACAAGAATTAATTGAAGAAAATCACACAAAATCTAGAACAGGACAAATAGAAGCTAATGAGTTTGTGAAAAATTAAGAATCAATCAAACTAAAAGTAATGAAAAAATGAAAGAAAATATAAAATACCTACCTAGAAAAAACAGCTGACCTGGAAAATAAATCCAGAAGAGACAATTTAAAAGTTATTGGTCCATCTGAAGGTCATTTCTGTTTTATGGGAGAGCCTGTATAACATTCTTCAAAAGATCATCAAGGAAAACTGCACTGATAATTAGTAACAAAGGAGAAAATACTCAAAGAAAGGATCAATCGATCACCTTCAGAAAGAGATCTCACAAGGAAAATGCCAAAGAGCATTGTTGCAAAATTCCACAACTATAATCTCAAGGAAAAAAATACTGCCAGCTGCCAAAAAAAATTCAAGTATCAAGGAGCAACAGTCAGGGATACCCAGTATCTGGCAGCTTCTACAATAAAAGATTAGAGGGCCTGAAATACACATACTGGAAGGCAAAGGACCTGAGATTACAACCAAGAACTAATTACCCAATGAGACTGAGCATCATCTTTTAGGGGAGACTGCATCTTTTATGAAGTAAGAAATTTTCAATCATTTCTATTGAAAAACCAAAATTAAATACAAAATTTAATCCTCAAACCCAGGACTTACTAGAAGCATAGAAAGGTAAATAGGGAAAATATATAAAGATATATTTTTAAAATGGGTGAAAAGGTAAAAAAGGAGAGAGTAGAGAGAACAAAAGTAGATACAGAGGAGAAAATAGGATGCAGAGAAATACAGAGTAGGTAATCATAATTGCAAATGTGAATGGGATGAACTCTTCCATAAAACAGAAATGAATAGCAGAGCTGTTTTAAAAAAAAAAAAAAAAAAAAAAAGCAGAATCTTACCAAATGTTTTTTACAAGAAATACATTTGACACAGAGAGACACATACAAATTAAAGGTAAAATGCTGGCACAGAATTTATTATGTTAAAAAAAAAAAGGAGTTGCAATTCTGATCTCAAACAAAGCAAAAGTAAAAATAGATCTAAGTAAAAGAGATAAGGAAGGAAATGCCATCTTGATAAAAAGTACCATAAACAATGAAAGTGTAACCATATTAAATGTATATGTACTAAGTGACAGAGAATACAAATTCCTAGAGAAGATATTAAACCACATATAGGAAGAAATAGACAGCAAAACTTTATTAGTATGGAACTTCAAACTTCTCTCAGAATGAGGCAAATCTAATCACAAAATAAACAAGAAAGAAACTAGGGAGGTTAATAGGATTCTAGAAAACCTTGAGATGATAGAACCCTGGAGAAAATTGAATGGAGATAGAAAGAAATATACCTTTTTCTCATCAATACATGGCACCTACCAAAACTCTGACCATGCATTAGGGCATAAAAACCTCACAATCAAATACAAAAAGAAAAATACAATTAAAATTATATAAAATAAAAGACCAGGGAAAGATAAACCCCAAAATCAATTTGAAATTAAATATTCTAAGTCTAAAGAATGGGTGGGTCAAACAACAAATTGCAGGAACAATCCATAGTTTCATCCAAGAGAATGACAATAATGAACTAACATAGCAAAACCTATGGGATACAGCCAAAATAATTCTTAGGGGAAATTTTATCTCTCTAAATAGCTATGATAAATAAAATGCGGATAGAGGAGATCAATGAATTGGGTATAGAAGTAAAAAATCTGGGAAAAGAACAAATAAAATGATTCAATTAAATACCAAATTAGAAATTCTGAAGCTCAAAAGAGAGATTAATAAAACTGAAACCAAGCAAACCATTGAACTAATTAACAAAACAGAGTTTGTTTTATGAAAAAAAAACTAACAAAATAGATAAATCATTGTTTAATTTTATTAGAAAAAGGAAAGAAAAAAAAAATGCCAGCATCAAAAATGAAAAGGGTGAGCTTATCACCAATGAAAAATAAATTAAAACAATAATTAGGACCTATTTTCCCTAACTGTATGGCAGTAAATATGATAATCTAACCAAAATGAATTATATTTCCAAAAATGTAAATTGCCCAAATTAACAAAAGACAAAATACATTACATAAGTAGTTCCATTTTAGAAAAAAGGAATTGAACAAACCATTAATGCCTCCCTAAGAAAAAAATCTCCAGGGCCAGATGGATTTACAAGTGAATTCTACCAAACATTTAAAGAACAATTAATTTCAATATGATTTAAACTATTTATTAAAATATATAAAGAGCATATCCTGCCAAATTCCTTCTATGATACTTAAAACTAGGAACAGCCAAAATAGAGAAAAAAAATTATAGATCAATTTCCCTAAGGCAAAAATTTTAAATAAATATTAGCCAAGAGATTACAGCAATTTATCAGCAAGATAGTATACTACAAGCAAGTGAGAATTATACCAAGAGTGTAGGGCTGGTTTAATATCAGTAAAACTATTACCATAATCGACCTTATCAATAACACAGCCAATAGAAACCATGTGATAATCTCAAAAGATACAGAAAAGGTTTTTGACAAAACATAGCATCTAAAAATAATAGCATTCCTATTATAAACATTAGAGAAAATATGAATAAAAGGAGCTTTCCTTAAAATAATAAGTAATATCTATTTTAAACCAACAGCAAACATTATTTGTATTCGAGAGAAGCTGGACACATTCCCAATAAAATCTGTACTGAAACAAGGATGACTGTTGCCACCATTATTATTCAACATTGTACTAGAAATATTGGCTATAGCAATAAGAAAAAAAAAAGAAATTAAAAGAAGTAGAATACCTATTTGGGAAATAAAACTATCACCCTTTGCAGATGATATATGAAGATATACTGAGAGAATCCTAGAATATCTTCCACAAAACCACTCATTCAATGAACAGTTTTAGTAGAGCTGCAGAATACAAAATAAACCCACACGATTTTCTATATTTCTATATATTACTGACAAAGTCCAGAAGCAAGAGATAGAACCAGAAATTTCATTTAAAATATCTATAGAGAGGGGGGCAGCTAGATGGTGCAGTGGTTAGAGCACCAGCCCTCAAGTCAGGAGGACCTGAGTTCAAATCTGGTCTCAGACACTTCCTAGCTGTGTGACCCTGGGCAAGTCACTTAAACCCAATTGCCTTAGCAAAAAAGCAAAAAAAAAAATATATCTATAGAGAAAATAAAATATTTGGGTGTCTACCTGCCAAGACAAAACCAGGAATTTTATGAACATAATTGCAAGATACTTTTCACACAAATAAAGTCAGGTCTAAACAATTGGAAAAAATATCAGTTGCTCATGGGTAGGCCAAAGTAATGTAATAAAAATGACAATTTTACTTAAATTTGTCTACTTGTTCAGTGTCATACCAATCAAAATGTCAAAAAATTATTTTATATGAACTGATTAACTAAATCTCTAAGTTTTTTTTAGTAATAATTTCCTGTTCTTAAGTTACTTCAAGCTCTTGTATTCTATTTTTCATACTTTTAGTTCTGAGATTTTATAGGTTCTTTGATATTATTCCTCTCCCTCTACTACCCCTCCCATGTTTCTTGATATAAAAAAAGCATGACTATGTTAAAAATAAAGTTCTATGAAAACAACAATGACAAAACCACAACTGTACCATCTTGGTTACTTTCATGTCTCTCATTCCTGTGGCTTCCTTATGGACCTTGAACTTATCCAATGTCGTATTAGGCCAAAGATTGTTCAACAATTCTTTTCTATTCTGAGTATTATGTTTTGCCAGATATTAAAAGAGGTTGTTTATGGAAAGCAGATGAATTTTTTGTTAATTAATTTACAAAAACTTACTTAGCATGAAGAAGGGAGAAGTTTAGCTGGTTCCATGATAAAAGCTCTCTAAATATATTAGTACTTGAGTACTGACAAATAAAAGGAATACCGATTTTTTTTAAATTTATTAAAGCTTTTTATTTGTATAACATATGTATGGGTAGTTCCCCAACATTGATCTTTACAAAGCTTTCCATTACAAATTTTACCCCCAGTCCCCTCACCTCCCCTAGATGGCAGGAAGTCCACTACATGTTAATAATGTTGAAATGCTTGACAAGTTATGCAAGAAAAATCCTATCTACAAGAAAAAAAAAAAAAAGAATGAGAGAAAGGCAGCACAATGCAAGTAAATGTCAATAGAGATCATGGAAATGTTACGTTGTGGTCCATATTTCATTTCCATTTCTCTGGGTGTATATGGTTTTCTTCAGTGAACAATTGGAACTGGTTTGAGCCAATTCTTTGTTGCAGAGAGCCATGACCATCAGAATTGATCATCATGTAATACTGTTGTTGCTGTGTATGATGATCTCCTGGTTCTGCTCGTTTCACTCAGCATCAGTTCATGCAAGTCCCTCCAGGCCTCTCTGAAATCGTCCTGCTGGTCGTTTCTTACAGAGCAATAATATTCCATAACATTCATATACAATAATTTATTCACTCACTCTCCAATTGATGGGCATCCCTTCAGTTTCCAGTTTCTAGCCACTACAAAAAGGGCTGCCACAAACATTTTTGCACATGTGGGGCCCTTTCCCTCCTTTAAAATCTCTTTGGGATATAGGCCCAGTAGAAACACTGCTGGGTCAAACGGTATGCACAGTTTGAC
>JAJPUD010005653.1:107639-118344 GCA_023553655.1 Myrmecobius fasciatus | reverse complement strand
TACCCCTGCTTTTTTTTGTTCACCTGAAGCATAATATTTTCTGCTCCAGCCGTTTACCTTCATCCTATATGTGTCACTATGTTTTAGATGTGTTTCTTGTAGACAACATATTGTGGGATTCTGGTTTTTAATCCAGTCTGCTATCCGCTTCCGCTTTATGGGAGAGTTCATCCCATTCACATTCACAGTTAGAATAAGTAATTCTTTATTTCCTGCCATCTTATTTACCCAAGTTATGTTTTCCCCTTTCCTTTCCCCTTTCTCCCTTCCCCCCTCCTCAGTACTTTGCTTTTGATGACCCCCTCCCTCAAACAATACTCCATCTTTTAGATCCCCTCCCCCTGTTTTTATTCCTTTCCCCTGATTCTTCTATTTTCCCTTCTATTAGTTTGTCCCTTACTTTTCCCTCCCACTTCCCTCTAGCAACAGACAAGTTTCTATGTGAAATCAAATGTCTGATATACACTTTTAGAGCCTAACCTGTTGAGAGTAAGATTTATACCATGCTCATCTCCCTCCCCTCTTTCTCTCAATTATATTAGGTTTTCTTTGCCTCTTCAAGTGATTTTACCTTGTTTTTACCTCCTTTTTTTTAGATCTTATTTTACCACTTTTTCCCTCTTTTCCCTAGTATGACAACCTTTTCCCCTCTAGTTCTCTTTTTCATATTATCAAAATAATATCTAGTTCATTATACCCCCAAACTTTAAGTATCCCCCTAGTAAAAGAAAGTTCTCAAGAGTCTTTTCCTTTTTACCTTTTTATGCATCTCTTCAGTTCTGTGTTTGGGTGTTGAATTTTTTGTTCAGAGCCGGTCTTTTCATTAGAAATAGGTTAAATTCACCTATATCATTGAATGACCATCTTCTTCCCTGAAGGATAATGCTCATTCTCACTGGATAGGTTATTCTTGGCTGTAATCCAAGTTCCTTTGCCCTTCGGAATATCTGGTTCCAGGCCCTTCGATCCTTCAGTGTGGAGGCTGACAGATCCTGTGTGATTCTAATTATTGATCCTTGGTATTTGAATTGTTTCATTCTGGCTGCTAGCAGAATCTGTTCCTTGGTGCTATAGTCCTGAAATTTAGCCATGATATTCCTTGGGGTCTTAATTTGGGGTCTCTTTCAGGAGGTGATCGGTGAATTCTTTCAATGCTGATTTTGTCCTTTGATTCTACAATCTCAGGGCAGTTTGCTTTCAGGATTTCCTGGAAGATAGTGTTTAGATTCTTTTTTTCATCATGGCTTTCAGTAAGTCCTATAATCCTTAGATTGTCTCTCCTAGATCTATTTTCCAAGTCAGTTGTTTTTCCTAGGAGATATTTCATATTTTCTTCTAATTTTTCATTTTTTTGTTTTTGTTTTATTGATTGTTGAAGTCTTATTGAGTCATTTATTTGCATTTGTTCAATTCTTATTTTTAAAGTGTTGTTTTCTTCAGTTACCTTTTTAAGCTCCAATTGTAACTGTCCAATTGAACTTTTTTTGTTCATTGCACTCTTTTTCCACTTCACTAATTTTATTTTTCAATAAATTGTTGTCTTTTTCATATGTCTTTTGCAGGGCATCATATCCTTCTTGCAAGATATTGTATCCTTCTTGCACTAATTTCAATTTATTTTCCCATTTATCCTCCAGCTCTTTTATTAGGTTCTTTAAGCAATCTTCCAGAAAGGCCTTTGGAAAAGGGGACCAGTGATGGTCCTTGCTGATTTTCTCTGGAGTTTTGTCTAAAGGAACCTCTGAATCTGGGGTGATCATCTCTTCTTTCTCTTTATAAAAGCTGTCTATGGTGAGAGCTCTCTTTTGCTTTTTCAATTTTTTTTTTTTTTTTTTTTTTTAGACGGCGTGGATATCTCTTTAGGGTAGGGAAAAAAAAAAAAAAAACGGTGGCTGAAAAAGCTTTGCCCTGGGGCACTTTGGCGAGTTGACTTAAGGTGCTGGGCCGGTGGGGGCTAGGACTAACTCCAAATTACTCCTTAAACAAGGCAAGTCTGCCAGAACACCTGCCCCCAATCAGGGTAGAGTGTCCTGAGTGCCTCAGATAAACTCCAGGTGTTTGGAATTTGGAATTTGGAGTTTGGAGTTTGGAATTTCTGCCACAATGAGCTGAGCTGAGTCCCACCCTCACTTCCGGCCTACACAGAAGTCGTCTATTTATCTCTCTGTCCGAGTCCGACTAACCTGATATGAAGTTATCCAGAGAGCAGTGTCCAAATATTTCTGAGTTCGTTGACTTGAAGATCAGTTCAGAGGCTTATTTTATTGTTGATTTGAGAGAAGATCGGAGGAGAGGCAGAAAGTCACCTTTTCACTCCGCCATCTTGGCTCCACCCCCAGGAATACCGATTTTTAAATGAATTAGTTGCCTACTATGTTTGAGAAGAGTCCACAGTCTTGCATGATAACACACAAATTCAGCCAGTTTTAGATTGTTCTTTGTCAAATACTGAATCCCATCTCATTCCAATGACCTGGTCACCCTTCCCATTATTCAAATAAAGAGCAAACCTTTTTCATATATTGCAAAACCAAATGATAGTCTTTGCTTGCTCTTGTAAATTTGGGATTAATGTGATTAATGTAATCACAAAAGGTCAATTTATCTTGATTGAATCAATATAGATGTTTTAAATTTACATGGTCACCTTGAGGAGCAGATAAATAAATTTTCCCCTCTAATCCCTCTCCCATTCTCCAATGATTCCTTCTCATGAGGTTGAAACTCATTCAATACTAGCCTGTACTACCATTTGACTTTCTAATTCCTGTCTTAAAGCTTTATATATAAGTGGAGAGGTGTGTGTGAATTTTCAGTAATCACAAGATGTTTTACTATGTGACATTGTTTTTATCTAAAGATACTAATTGGTTAAGATTTTATTTTCACTTACTTTATTTTTTTAGGGGTAGCTAAGTGTTACAATAATAGAGTGCTGAACTTGGAGTTAGAAAGACTCATTTTTGTTAATTCAAATCCAACCTCTTTACTAGATTTAGCACTCTGGACAAGACACAATGATGTTTACTTCATTCCTCATCTGTAAGATAAATTGGGGAAGGGAATAAACATTACTCCAGTATCTGCCAAGAAAACCCCAAATGGGGTCATGAAGAGTCAGAAATGATTCAACAACAACAATAATCACACCACCACCATTTTGGATGGATTAATTCAATAAATTGTCTGGATGTTCTGTGGCTACATTAATTGTGATACCCTTACACTAGAATTTTTTTTTTTTTACTTTTATTTTTCTCTTTGGTGGCAGGGATAAAATTCCCAATCATAATGTCATTTTTCTTTCTTTTCTTCTCCCAGTGATTTTCATTTTTTTTTTCATGAAAGACCAAATTATTTTTCTCCTCAAAATATTCAAAATTATCACAAAATTTTATATCATTCATCCAATATATAAGGTAAAAACCACCACTACTCTACATTAATAGATATACTTGTCTTCAAAGAATCCTAAAAGTTTAAAGCTGGGGCTACACATTTTGATCTCTGAAGAAATTATGTTTCTGCTTCACTGAGAAAAAGGAAGCTGTCCTCCATGATTTCTTTAACTCTTATTCTACAATTCACAGATCTCTTGACATAATGTCTCATTATATTCTTCCAGTCTCAAGTGAAGAGTTTGTGTCTCTTTTTCATATATTACTTGTGTCTGAAATATAGTAAGAGCTTAATAAATATTATTATCTATCCATCTATGTATTTATCTGTCTCTCTATTCCTGTGTCTATCATTTCTTGGCCACCTAGCTGCCTTATTATAGAGGTGAATATTATGGCATCTTCTTAAGGGCAAGACATGGAACCCACCAACATTAGATGGATCAGTATGAAGTTAAATCTTATCAAATGTCTAGAAAAGATTTTTAAGTGTTTGATCTATGAGCATTAGGAAAAGGAAGAATAAAGATATGTTTATGCAAAATTAACTTATTTTCATCTTTGAAAAAAGTATCTGATTGCTAGATCAAAGGAGTGCTATAAACAAAGCATATTTGCCCATGGGCAAGACATTTTACAACATGCTTATTGATACAATAGATGGAAAAGCCTAATTGAGTATAAGGTAAAATTATAAATGATTAAAAATAATGCTCCCCAAAGTGGTGATTAATAAAATGCTTTCACTCTGTAGGATGGTTTCTAATAAGAGTGCCAAAAGATTCTGTCCCTATCCAGTTATATTCTCTCTCTGTCTCTGTCTCTGTCTCTGTCTCTGTCTCTGTCTGTTTCTCTTCTTCTTTCTCCTTATCAAGTTCTCAGCTAGCATAAAGCTCTTAAAGAATACAAACAAATAAAAAGGTCCAAATCTGATTAATCAGTGGTTCTCAAAGTGTGGTCCGAGACTCTTGGGAGCCTCTGAAACCCTTTCAGAAGGTCTACTATTTTAAAATCATTTTTTTTTATTTCTAGCATGGTAAATATCTGTGAATATAACCCATACATGCATGGGAAACATTGAACCCATGCTTAAAAAAAAAATCATTGGTGGATAGAGCACTAGCCTTGAAGTCAGGAGGCCCTGAATTCAAATCCTGGCTCATACACTTAACACTTCCTAGCTGTGTGATCCTGAGCAAGTCACTTAACCCCAATTGCCTCAGCAAAAAAAGAAAAAAAAAGTCTTTGGATAGTTCTTCTATAATTTCTTTTTTTTTTTCTTTTTTTTTTCTTCTATAATTTCTAATGGTATAAAGACTTTGAAAACAAAAAAAATTGAGAACTACTAGGCTAAATGACAGAACTTCCCCAAATCTCAAGGTATTGATATACTGCTCCTTTTGGTTTTTAACTTAAGGAAAAAAAGATGCCCTTCTCAATTTAAGTTTATCATTTTTAATATCATCACCATATTGCTAATTCAAACCTCTACTGACACTCCTTCCCTCAACTTCTCCCATCTTTTTTGAGGACAAAAGGCAGGAATACAAAACTCTTTCAAATGCCTTCCTTTACAGAAGACAGAAACTGGATTTTCAGTTAACTCTATTTATATATGCTGTTTTGTCTGATTTCAACTCCATTGAACAAGATGTCCTCATGCCTGTGTTCTTTGGTTTCCCCCTTTCTTTCCTGTCTCCTTTGGTATGTTCTCTCCACTCCTCCACCATTAGTCTGTAAACTCCTTGAGGGTGAGCATCACTATTTTGTGTTTTGTTTTGTTTTTTTTTAGTCACTTGTCACCTTGGCATATAGTAGGTACTCAATAAATGACCTTTGGATTGGACTGAAATGAAGTAGAATGAATTAACTAACCAGATCTGTAAAAAGCTTTCTATTCTTGCCTTCATTTCCTTCTAACTTCTTACAATGAGTCTTCTAATCTCATCACTCAAGATTAACTACTCTTTCCAAAGTTACTAAACTTATCCAAATTTCAAAATTTTGAGACTTTTCTTTATCCTTATTCTTCTTGATTTCTTCTCAGAATTTGGTACTGAGGAGCAAAGTCACTTCTGGGATATTTTCTTCCTTTTGGGTTTTTTGTGTGATTGTGGCAGAATCATTAATTGGGATATAATTTTCATCTGAAAAGAGGGGAATAAAGCACAATTTAAGTGCAAAATCTGGAAACATTTTTAAGTGAGTTCAGCATGTTTACACGCATGGGAAACTGGAATCCAGTCTTTCTGCTCCCAAAACTGGGGATTTAAAGAGTGGTTCACATGGTTTTATGACGGGAGACACGGGTAGAAGGAGAGAAGAGTATTAAGGTCCAGAATGGTTGTAAAAGCTATGTTTGGGGGCAGCTAGGTGGCGCACTGGATAGAGTACCAGCCCTAAAGTCAGGAGGACCTGAGTTCAAATCTGGTCTCACTCACTTAATACTTACTAGCTGTGTGACCTTGGGCAAGTTACTTAACCTCAATTGCCTCAGCAAAAAAAAAAAAAAAAAGCTATGTTTGGAGCTGGTGTGAAACAGTTTGAGTCAGCTCTGTGGTTGCTAGCACAGCAGTCCTAGTAGGCACAGTAGACACACAGTCCTAGGCTCACCCAGTGGACATAGTAAAGGATCACTGATATTTCGAACTAGAGCAATTTTCAGTTAGCCTCCTGATTGGCTGATTTTGATTCCCAAGTTATTCCAGTATCTCCTGTAATCTAAATCTAATTTTAATTTAGGAATCTAAAACAAATCAGAGTGATTAATAAACTCATTACTGACTTCATTTCTATACTCCATCCTTTGTGTCAAGGCCTCTTTATTTACTTTGCACTGTTATGTCACAAGAGTTAATAATTAGGAAATTTTGCCCTCTTGGCCTTTGGGTGGTCTTTGAACCACCTTGATATCATAGTGGAGAAAACAGTTCAATCAGAGATAGCAGAACAGAGGAGAGAATCCATACCTCCAGGGAGCCAACTAAAGATATCCTCAAGTATTCTCTCAAATAGACATCCAGCATCATGAATGGCACCAGATCAGTTGACATAGAAGCAATATTACTCACTGATATAAGCAAAAGCAGTCTCCTGCATGGTGTTGAGGACATTATGAAAAATCATGGCAGAAGAAGAATCTATTTTTTTTTAATTGTGTGGACAGCCTGGGAGTTGATCTGGACATATTCTGAGATCTCACACAGTGTTTTGTGGACTTCTGCTTCAAGGGAATAAGTCCCAAATTTTGGGAGAATCAATTATTTTGCTCCAGGATTGAGATCTTGCAATATATATCCAATAGTTAGTTAAGTGAAACTGTCAGGTATACTCTTGGAGAGGGGCTGCTTCAATGGATGTGGAGCACATCTTTGGTCGAAAACAACTTTAAGTCCCAGCAACAGGGATGAGGTCAAGTAGACTCCTTGGACCAGGGCTTGTAAAGGCCTAGCTGAACAGTGGGGAGTAACCAAGAACAACCTGATTAGGGGAAATCATAGTAAGGGTGGTAGATGGAGATGCCCGGGAAATTTCAAGAGACAAGCTAATAAGAACTATAAGAAGGTTAAAGAAGACAGGCACAGAAGTTACAAAGATTCATGCTATAAGTTTCAAGAAAGCAATAACAACAACAACAACAAAACGCAATAGCAAAGCAAGATAAAATATTCAGCATTATTCTGCTTCAATAGACTCATCTAAAAATGAGGATAACTCCTACTTCTTAGGTTTGTGTCAAAGATAAAATGGGATGATATTTTTTAAACTCTTTGTAAACCTTAAAGTACTATATGATTGCTAGTTTTTGCTATTATCTCTTGGATCATTCCCTTCTCTTTACTCAAATAATCATATCCCTATTTCAGAAATTCATTTACTCTCAAAAGAATTGTTATAACAGCCTCTTATTTGGACTCCCTGCCTTAAGGCTTTCTCTATTATAATCTGTTCTTTATGTATCTGTCAAAGTGATTTTCCTAAAGTGCTACCCTGTCATTCTCCTACTCCAAGAATTGTAATCACCTCCATTTCCTTTAGGATAAAATATAATTTCCTTCATTCATCACTTAAAGTCTTTGATAATCTGGCCTCAATGTAACCTTTTAACCTCACTGAACATTACTCTTCATCTTATGCTGTGCTCTTTGTTCTGTTTGTCCTAGATAGCATTCCTCCCTTTTCCTTGCTTTTGCACAATTATTATCATCCACTCCTGTAATGCACTTCCTTCCTCATCATCCCCACTAAATAGAATTCCATTTTTTCCTTCAAGAGTTAGCCCCTATAAAAAGCTTTTCTTGATCCCCCTCATCTCCCAGTCCTTAATGAACTACCTCCCAATTAATCTTGTCTTTAACTACTTTGTATTTATTCTCTTTATGATTATTCTGTATACTTTGGACTATCATCAAACTAATTACTCTTGATCAGAGTGATCTTGTACACTTTTAGGATTGTTGTTGTTTGTCCTTCATTCTCAAATAGGTTCATGAAATCAGTGACATGCAAGTGAATTACATTTAAGTGAGGGAGGATAATGCAAATTCACTTCACTTTCTCCTCCAGAACCATCTGGGTACAGTGACCAGATATAAATCAAAGATGACTGGCTTTAGCCCTGGATGCAGTGGGAAAGCTAGGTCTTCTTAAGCTAAGGTCTTTTAACAGATCTCTGACTAAAGCCACACCCATTCAGTGATTAAGGTAAGGTATCATACCTTATCTATAGATGCTTTTAAAAGATTTTTTTTTCTTTTTCTTTTGGATCTCTAAACCCTCCCAAGACATCTTGGGATTTACAGGCTAGATTTCTTTCTTAATGACCATTGATTCTCATTAATTGGTCACCAGTAAATCCCAGACCAAATCCCATTTGGTCAGTTTGGATCCTGATTGACCTAGATTGAATGTAAATAGAAATTTCTGCTTTATCCAGAAACCCTGAGGGTCTTCCCCTCCCAGATAAATTTATTTAGTTTTTTTGTTTGTTTGTTTGTTTGTTTGTTTGTTTTTTCACTAAGTACCTCAATCCCTACCTAGGCTTAATCACTGAATGGGTTCAGCCTCAGTCAGAGACCTCCTTGATGTCAGGGTTCTCTTCAAGAATGAAAGAAAAAATAGCAATAATCTTTTGTAGCACAAATTTCAATGGATTTGTAATGACAGACATCATTGATATATTTCTCTGTCAATATGGATACAAAAAAAATATGGTAGATAATCTACTATATTAGAAATCAGAGAGAGGAAATAAGCCACCAACCAATATAAATTAATACTTGGGAGGGACTTTGAGAATAATTTTTCTCTTGTTTAAATAAGAAAACTTGTATATGTCTAGAGCCCTTTAAGCATTTTAAAACAGCAATTACTGTTTAAGAATTTCCATTTTAGCTATTTCTAAATCAGTTATTAATATGTATTTTCTTTTTAATACCCTTCTGAGGAGAATAAAGTGGTTTTCATATCATTTCATTAATCTGTGCAACATTTCCCTTTCAAAGATAAATTTTTCCAACACTTAAAGTATCTTATTTTATACTGAGTTAATCTATGATACTAAGCATTGCTCTTGCTTAAGTAATGACAATATTTATAATAGGACAGCAGTTTGCTATTTGAGCCCTAAATATGAAAAATATATTCCTATAAAGTTGAAACCATAAAATAGTGAAAGCTGTCAAGTCTGGAAAATAACTTTTAATTCAATGGAATTTTTTGTGACACATCTCTCAATTACAATTAGACTACTGGGGTTAGATGCCTCAACTAGATTCCATTTTTCCTCTTTTCTTTTGTTTCTTCTCTTTTCTCTTTTCCTCTTTTTTTCCCTAACCTTTTTCTCCTTTCATTTTCTTTCCTTTTGTTTCCCTTAATGTACACACATTAACAATAGTTCTACTGAAAAATGCAGTTCCATAGAGGTAAAATGAAAAAAAAAAAAAAAAACTAGACAAGTGCACAGCTTGAAAAGATGTTAGGGAATTAGGATATTTATGTAGTATTAGTTGATATTATGTGCAGGCTAGCTCTGGGGAATTGTAACAGTCTAGTGGAAAGATCAACCATATTTGATAAAGGAAATATTTTAGTTCAAGCATTCTTTTAACACATGAGTTTTGTGATAATGGATGAATCTTAGCTTCAGTTTTCTCAGTCTATATGGAAGAATATGGAAATCAAAGTGTTATTAAAATAAAAAACAAACATTAAAATCATATTCACATTCTTTGTTTTTTTTAAATTATGGACCATATGTGTTTGTGCTGCAAGAAAGGCATGCAAAGCCAATCACAGTAGCCAAGGGTATTTCTAAGAGGAACAATTGAAACAACAATAAAAACATAGGTAATGTGCTTTTCAAATCTTGAAAAAAATGCTATACGTCTTATTCTTAGAATTTCAGTCTCTGTCCCATGAAAGCCTTTTCCTACACTATTCCCTTACTCTGTAGCTGTTGCATTTTCCTATAAAATCTTCTCCTGTATATTTTGTCTCCCAAATTTGTTTGCAAACACCCAGAGAGCAGGGATTGTTTCAGTGTATATTACACAAATGTGAATAGATTGATAGATACACACACACACATATAACATATATGTGTGTGTGTATCTGTGTGTGTGTGTGTGACACACACATATATACCCTTTCAAGTGCTCCTCTCATTTCCTGGCATATAGTGTTTAGTATATTTATTAGAGTATTAATATAACCAAAGTATTTAGATAAAGTATTTTATGTGTATCACCTGAGATGTCATTCATGTTCTCTGGGCCTTAGGTTTTTGTTTTTTTGTTTTATTTTTAGCTGAGGCAATTGGGGTTAAGTGACTTGCCCAGGATCACACAGCTAGGAAGTGTTAAGTGTCTGAGGCCAGATTTAAACTCAGGTTTTCCTGACTTCAGGGCTGGTGCATTATCCATTGCACCATCTAGTTGCCCCCCATTCCACTATCTTTGCCAAGAAAATCCCAAATAGAGTCATGAAGACTCAGACATGACTAAAATAGTTGAACTCTTTATATATCACTATTCTCATTTGGTCTTCACATAGGTATTGGGAAGTGTTATATTCACCCCCATTTTTTAGATGGGGGAAATATGGGTTTTGGGAAGAAGGTGTTATTATCACCCCCATTTTATAGATGAGGGAAACAGAGATTAAGTGTCTTGCTCAAGATCACACAGCTATTATCTAAAGCCAGAATTGAACTCAGGTCTTCCAGCCTTGCAACCGATGTGCCATCAAGCTTCATATATATATATATATATATATATATATATATATATATATATATATATATATAT
>JAJPUD010005653.1:81666-107629 GCA_023553655.1 Myrmecobius fasciatus | reverse complement strand
TATATATATATATATATATATATATATATATATATATATATATATATCTATAAATACGTATCTATAGCTATTCTTGACATATCATTGATCGATAACATCTATTTCTAAATATCTATTTGACTGATCTATCTACTAGGTTTAATTATATAGTTATAGCATATAACAGGGATTTAGTAAAGTATCTTGTGCTACAAATAAATTACAAGCAAAACAATTTTCTGTAGAAGATTCAAAAGCAAAAAGAAATGTATTAGTTCTGTTTACTCATACCTGTAACAATTGTTGATTTTGGAATGATTTTTTAATTATATGAATCAGTTTGTTTGTTTTTAAAATTACAAATGTTATTTCCCTAATTATGGAAAATGCTAGTCCTCAAAGTAAAAAAAGCAAAAACAAAACAAATTACAAAACAAAAAACCAAAAACAACCTTCTCCTAAACAAACAAAATCAAAATAAAATGGACAGATAGAAAAGTTTGTAAATTTGTTCCATTATATCTTTGAAATATATCTTTGTAAAATCTAATTAATGCTAAGTGGTTAAATGAAACTAGGTTGCTAGAGACTGGGACCTAATAGGGATACAGTTGTATGGGGTTCATCAATAATACTAGAGAAGAGATGCCTCCAAAACGTTCTGGGTACCCTATAACTCCAAGGAGCATATTTATCTAGTCTCTTTTAAGAAAATGAGCTAAAGTGTAGTTACTACATATGGAATGAGGTATTACACGTTATGGCTCTAAATTTAATCATCATAAAAGGTTTGAAATATCAATTTCTCCGGATTGTCAGGTAACTTGGTGGAAAGACTCCTACCTGAGACTCAGAAATACCTGTATTCAAAGCATGTCTCATATACTTATGAATTACATGACAAAATCATTTAGCCTCAATTTTCCTATTGCTACAGTGGGAATATCAATAGTATATATTTCATAGGAGTGTTGTAAGATGTCATGTGATTTCCAAGTAATAAAACTCTATATAAATCCTAGTTGTCATCATCGTTATCTTCATCTTCATCATCATCATCACTATCATCATCTCCTTTTGGGGACTTGAACCTAATTAGAAAAACACTAAGCATAAGAGAGGCATCCAAGAATTTGAAATCCAATTTAAACTCACTGAAGCAAGGAAATGATATTACTACCTAATAGCAGTTCCTATCATAACTTCTATTTCAGAAAGGGCATAGTACCTGTCTCTCTAAAGGGAAACTTTAATCTAGTTTTGGTTCTGTTCCAACAAAGAGGGCAGATCAAAATGGATATGAAACACCTCCCCGCACTCTTCCTTGATCTTTAGCTCCTTGTGGTCCAAAATCTAAGCGGATTTTCATGGTTTTGTTTCCAATTGTCCTTGATATAACATTCTGCGTACTATTCTTGCCTCCCTGCAACATGGAACAGAGAACTTGTCCTTTTCCATGGAGCTAATGTGTGTGTGCCTATTTCCATGGCAACTGGGTTAGTTCATAATTCCTGTCCCCAGAGTACATGCTGAAAGAATAGGGATGTCAGTTCAAAGTAAACTTCTTCCTAACAATCAAGAAAACAAAAATCAAATCAGTGCTTTAGATTATGATCACTCCATTATAGGATATATTCACTTGGATGCGAAATGACTATCGTGACGTGATTCTTCAGATTCTTATTTTGTGAGGAGAGTAAGTTACTTTTAAGATCCCTTTCAACTCAATAATCCAATATCTATGACCTATAACACCTGAGGTATAAAGCAAAAGATTACTTTTCCAAAACAAATCAGCAAAATAGAATTAGGTAACATACATTTATGGACAAATTGAAAGGAAGGTTTAGTGGAATCTCCTGTGATCTACCTTTGATCCTTTATTAGTAATTGGTCCTTTATTAATAATATTTTTTGGGGAAGCCAGGTGGCACAGTGGATAGAGCATCAGCCCTCCTGAACTCAGGAGGACCTGAGTTCAAATCTGGTCTCAGACACTTAACATTTCCTAGCTGTGTGACCCTGGGCAAGTCACTTAATCTCAATTGCATACAAAAATAAATAAATTAATTAATTAATAAATATTTTTCATCAATAACTTAAAGGAGATATATGTTGCAGGAGTTATAGAACTGATCTCCTGCTCCCCAAGCTTTCCTCTCTTCCACTTTGTGCTGGCTCACTTACTTACCTTGATTGATTGAAGTGATTCACCATAATGATGGCTATTTTAGACTTGTAGTGATAACCTTTATTTAGAGAAATGTTTATTATTTACAAATATTATTCCTGATGAGCACCTACCAGCATGCATTCTCCCCCCCCACCAGAAATAAAACAAAACAAAACATTAACTTATAAACTATAAACATGAAGCATTCATTTATCACTGGCACAGTGATAATAATGATGAAATAATATAACTGTTTATCCATAAACCTAATTTTTACAATCCCATTAATACTAAGTGTGGGCATAAATTTATAGAAGCCATCACTGGAGGCTCAAAAATAGAACTATATTTCAGAGACAATTCACAGTTCTGGACATTAACCTTGATGTGGTCAGACTGGAAAATAGACTACACTCCATGTAACTTGCAGGGTGGTACCACACCTTTTATAGACTCACCATTCTAGATAAAGCATTTCTCTACTATTCTCAGATTATGGGAACAATGTTAAGCACTTCTAGTATCTCAATCCTAGGATTGGTAGAATTTCTGAGATTTGCTACCTTTTTCACATATTGAGGCAGTATTATATTCTTCTAAAAAAAAGGATTCCCCATAAGTTTGTATAGCAAGTTAATTAGGAAAGTGTAAAAAAATTTCCTTTTAGCATTGATCGCCCAATTGATATTATATGACGTAAATTGTAGTGGTATCAGTCAGCATAATTTTATGATTTTTTGCAGTTTTAATTAGCATCATGTGGAATAGAAGCAAGGGCACTCAATAAAAGGATTAATAATAGAAGCCTGAGGTTTAAATAGAGAAAATCTTCAATGAGATGAATGGTAATTAACTTTATAGAAGAGTACACTATAGAATTGAACCTGTCTGCTGAGACAAAGGAATAATTAGAATGACAACAGATTGTGATAAAATATTTTTTTCATTATTCATGAGCATGAAAGTAGTATACTATAGGTTCTAGCCAGATCAAATGTACAACAATCTTTGTGTATAGTTATAATGAGGTGGAAGAGGAAATCTTATAGGTATAATGAGGTGGAAGAGGAGGTCCTGTGAAATGAGTAACTTGAGTACCTGTGAAGTTAGGGTGTTTGAAAGAATATTATATGTATGTTGAAATCTCAGTATAAGGACAGGCATTGGGAGGGAGAGAAAGACTGTGAACCCGGCACTGAATTCATTGAGGAAAGAGCATCCTGGAATTTTAAACAACAGCTACCAGTTTTATTTCAGTAACAAATACCAAGTGAATGATCCTCAAACGATTATTGAATGTTAGGGACAAAGGATGAGCCTAGAAGTAGAAATAGGGAGCAAAGAGTATTCCAACTCTGCCACCATAACCAGCAAGTCAGGGGTACAAGTGAAAGTCCAATTAGCAAAAGAAATGGTAGCAAGGAAATTTCTGATTCACTGGGAAAGAGGATTTGGTGAGTAGAAAAAGATGTGGTTAGCAACAATGGAACTAATTTAAAATGCGTAATTTCTTTTCTTGGAGGGGCTATTTTCTCTCAGGTACTTTTATAATTGTTTTTTTTCTCCTCAAGTATTTCTCAAGGCCTTTTTTTTTCCTCTCAAGTCTTATCAGAGCAATCTATGTTTTACTTCATCTTTGTTTTTATATTTCTCTCTAAAACATTCTTTCTAACTATCCTTTCCAATAAATAATATGTCCATATAAGAAAAGGGAGATAGCATAATTCTCAAATTTTCAGATGCCACAAATCTGGAAGTGATAGGTAAAACTTTGAATTACAGAATAAGGACATAAAAAGTACAAGAATCAAGGGTTGTTTCAAATGAAAATAAATGTAATAGAGGTCATAGTTCTACATTTTGGTTCAAAAAGTCAACTGCCCAAGTATAACATAAGAGAAATGATCACACAACATAAAGAAGGTAGGGTCATGGAAACAGAAACATCAAAATGCTAAGTTTTTTGCTATCATGGTTTCATTTAAAAACTTTGTGAAGCCTGTGGATCCCTTCTCAGAATAATGTTTTTAAATGCTTAAGATAAAATACATAGGATAACAAAGGATTATATTAAAATACAAGACATTTTTTTTACTTTGTTTTTAATTTTTTTTTTAACTTCAGGAAGCTCAGGTTAAAAAATGCTGGAATAGAATCATAGTAGGTAGATGAATTAGAGCAAACAAAAACAGCCAGAATACCTGGAGGAAAAAATTGCTCTTGATCATCCTTTCTCATCTTGTGGTAAAGTTGCCCTCCTTTCTTCCATTCCACCCCCCACCTTTTTTTCCCCAGAACACAAAGGATTCACAGTAGCTTTTCAACCACACAGTTGATTCCTTTAGGGCTGGTTTTGCTTCTTTCCTTCATGCCTCTAAATTAAAAATTCAGTTCTCAATAATCATGAGTAGACCCTACCTAGTGACTTCAGTTCTCAAAGGAGAGGATACTTTAGTACAGTGTATTGGGAAGCCAGAATTAGGTTAACTGGCTGTATTCTCAATCCTTCTGCTCATCTTTTTCAGAGGGAAAGAGATGATGGAAGAAATCATAATAGTTTTGATTGAGCTCAGAGATAAAAAGATAGGATATCTCTAGGAAGTATGTGGGGAAGATTCTCTACATTATGATTAGATGGTTCAACAGGAAAAGAAAAAACAGAAATGTGAAACACAAATAAAAATATTTCAAATAATTAGTGATTAAAAAAACTGAGTTTAATTTTTTTTCAAAGAGTCAGATGCAGGAGTTACCCTTTAAACTCTTTCCAGGAAGTGCATGTAGGATCTTTGGCATCCACCCACTTCAAGATTTAAAGTATCTGACACTTTCTAGAATTGTGGTTATTGCTGAATTTCAAAGAAAATATTAAAATTCAGGATCATGAAGAGGTACTCCCAATTCAGTGTACTTCTGCCCTTGAGAACCTATGTATTTTCTGGGTCACATTAAGACACAGGTTAGAAGGGGCTCTAGTTGTGGACATACATTTTCTGTGAACATCACTTTCAGGCCCCATAATGTCTGTGCCAAAATCTCATCTAGTTCATTGCCTTTGTTCTCCTCTAACTTCTCTTTGACTCTTAGCCTTTCAGGAAAAACTTGTCTGTAGAAACCAATAAGATGAGAATTTGGATGAGAAATTGAAGTATTGAGGACTGTAGCTAAAGGGAAGAGCTACCAAAAGAAAGAAACCCCAAAGAAAGAAATTTCTTAATCTGGTATCCATTAATTTGATGTTTTCAAACTTTATTTTTATAACTATAAGATTTTATTTTCATAACTGTACTTTATGATAATTGGTTTCTTTTGTGACTTTATTTTATGGATTTTTTTTCCTGAGAAGGAGTCCATAGGATTCACCTGATTAACAAAGAGGTTCATGAAATAAACTAAATTTAATAACTTCTGCTCTTGGGCATGTTTTCCATTTAAAACTTTTTAAAGACTGGGCCTGAAGTAAGGAAGACCTGAGTTCAGATGCAGTTCTCCTTATCAGCTTTGTGAGTGAAGGCATTTTATTTCTGCCACAGTTTTCTCAACTATAAAATGAGATATATATAATACCTACCTTCCAGGATTATTTATTATCAAATGAAATACTATTTGAAAAGTACTTAACACTGAGTTTGGCATATAAAAGGTTCTATAGGAATGATAGTTATTACCTACCATTATTCTACTGTTGCTACTGCTGCTTCTATTAATCCTACTATTTTCAAATCCTCATTCCTGAGAGGTATGATGGATTGAATAATGACAAATAAGATATGCATCCCACTGTCATGGAATATATTATTGAGGAAATTTACAATATAGACTAAAACGCCTTATGCATAGATAATAAGACAATTATAAAGTTCTGTATGAAGTTGGATAATAGAAGCCATTTTCCCAAGTAAGGATCAGGAATAGTTACTGCTTTTTTTAAAATGCAGACAAAATCAATAAAGATAAATTTGTTTAAACAAATCTCTTTATAAATCATATTGGAAAGTTCTGGCTGTGCTTTAGGATATACTGGTTTCTACAATTGTTTGAACACTTTGTTTAAATTGGCTCATTGTGGTCAGGCAGTTTCCCTAAATCAATCATATATTTTCCTGAACTGAAGTAATTTAAGCAATGTCAGACTTTTTCTGACCCTATTGGGGTCTTCTTGGCAAAGATACTCCCGTGGTTTGCAATTTCCTTCTTCAACTCATTTTACAGATGAGGAAACTGAGAAAAAGAGGATTAAGTGAATTGCCAAGGATCACACAGCTTTTAAGTGTGTGTGACCAGAATTAAACTAAGGAAGATTCCTGATTTCAGGCCCAGCAGTCTTCTGAGCCACCTAGCTAAAGGTGCACACATTTTTATATGTTATTTGGATGCATCATGGTTTTCTTTGCAAAGTGAACCACCGGATATGCCTTATGTATATCCAGGAACAAGAAATCAAAGGTAAGTATTTGTTTGCCCTGAATCTACAACCTGGTAAATTAGAATTGGAAAGAATATCACATGCCATCTTACTTAAGCCCTCAATCCATAGTAACATGGTTTGTAAGTGTTTGGCACACTGCTGCTATAGTATAGTGGGTTGATGAGCATGCATAGTCTTGCATGAGTGAGTCAAATGCTTTCTTCATCTTTGTTCATACCTATTTATCATCCTATTTGTCAAGCTCTAATCCTGAACATTAAATCTGCTGAAGTCCTATAAGAAAATAAGTATCTGTGGAATTTGCTGCTGATTTCAAAATATCTTTAAATAAGGAAAATGGCATTTTCACAGTTCAGACATTTAAATCCATGGGGTGTTCTCTCCTCCCCCAAACTGAGAAAAGAGAAAGAATTAGTGGTTAATTTACATAGTCTATGCTTGTTTCCTCTCACCCCTAACCCCATACTTTTAAATTTGCAATATCAACATATTTTATTTTTAGGTTTGGATCTTCCTGCTTATGGTAGCTGTAAGGTAATATAGGATTTTCTTCAGTGAAGTTGTGAAGTCTAACAAGATTGGGAAGTCTTATTTTGGAGCTCAGCATCTTTCTCATGTATTGAAATTCTGGTGTTACTCTATAGATTTTATTCTTTTCAATGACTGGTAATTAATATTCCCTTTCCCTTAAGGGGGACTTGTTACTGGATATATATCACATCCTGTATTTGTGAGGTGCTAATCTCTTCATAATCACAAAGTATCATAATTAACTCCCCACTTCATCAGAACTATAAGACTTTCATGAAGTTATATCTGGCAGCTTGTGTTATCTATATTTTATTTGAAGCTAGCCAAGCCATAGCAAAGATAGCTATTCATACCTCTAGAATTTTTTATTCATGTTTATCCACAGTGGGGAAAAAGCAGCATGCAAAATAAATGAAGAGTGATACCACAGATGTCTTTAGAGAGGTATTAGAAGCCAGTCAGCAGAGAGAGGTTATGAAAGTTGTATGAGACATATATTATCTATGCATATGCTACAATGGTCAGAACATTAAGTATGTTGTGTTCTCAAGCAGTCTCAAATATCATACTTGGTGTATAATGAAGTTCTGATTTTTTGGGTGGGATGAGAATGCTATTTTTCTTTTCTTCTTTAAATGAATTTTATATTAATTGTTTTTCTTTATGCCTGAGGAGTCTTAAAACAGTTGATTCTTGTGTGTCCCCTACACTAAAAACTGACAAAAAGTCTTCTTTTCTGGAATAGGGAAGCAACAAAGGTTGCTTGCCTATAACTCAATTACAAAACACCTTCACGTTTTTTGTACTACAAAAATGTATTCCTAATAATAATTGAGGCAAAAGAGTAGGAAGGAAAAATAGTCCATGACTAAATACAAGATAAAAATAGTAGCATCTTAAATATGCCCAGCTAATGTTTTCCAGAGCCCAGGAGTTATAAGCATAGACAGAGCCAGAATGAGAACTAGAAGGGATCACAGAGAATGTCTAAGGTGAATGAATATAAGTGCCTCCATGAAATGTTGTTTTCATTGTTTTATTGTTTGCATCCTTTGTATCCTCAGCACTGTCACTGTGCCTGGCACATACGAGAAGTTTAATGAATGATCAAATGAATCAGGCTAAAACAATAAGATCCATGGGAAATTCCCTGTCATTAAAAAATTAATAACAGCTTAAAAATTGGGTATCCAATACAGTAAAGTGCTCTTCAAGATGTCATAGATTTTCAAATTTATATATTACAGATGTAAAAATATTACAAATTTATTACTTTCCAAATTTACAAATATTATAATATAATAAGCTCATCATCAGTTTGAAACTGTATCACAAGATTTTTTTTATTAGATGAATTGAATGAATGAACAAAATTAATTCATTTCTTTCACTTTACTGGTAAAACAATAAAGAACAAGTGATTTGTTCATAGTCATAAAGCTAGTCAGCAGCAGAGATAAATTCAGAATACAAGGATTTTGACTCAGTCCAGTGAATTTTGTGAGAAGATAACTTTTTGATACACAAGAAATAAATTGTTATAGATGGATAGACCAGTCAAGGAATGGGCCATTAGCAAAGGGGGAATATAGTTAACCTGTGGTTTGATTTTGTTTTGGTTGTATATTTGTTTTGCTTTGTTTTGGGTTTTTTTGATTGTTATTTGTTTGTTTTTGGTGCTGTCCTATTTTGTTTTTCTTTTTTGTCTACTGAGTGTGACAATCAGAGTGAAAATCTCTCAGAACTATAGACTAAATTAAACAAAGCCTGAAAGCCTAAGTTTCAGTTTCTGGGGAATCATGTGGTCAAGGGGGGAAAGTAGAAAGTAGTCTGATTTATATAAGCTGTCAACATTCCAGTTCCTAAATAAGGAAAGTAAAACATATATAACCAATTAGAATATATGTAAAAGAAAAGGGGAGTGGGCTTGGGACTTTCTTTGTTCTGGACTGTACAAAAATCACAAGAATTTACTGGACAGTGGCTCTCCCAACTCTGGACTACTTATTTGATCAATTATGAGACTGCCTGGTACTCATGAGTTCCTGAATAAAGCCTTTGTTCTATACCTTGAGATGCCTCTGAAGTATTGATAATTCAGATGAGGGCCTGAATATCCCACACACTATTCACTTTAACAAATAGAAAGTTTCTAGTATTCCCAATAAGAATGTAAGCCCATTGAAGTCAAATAGAATGCTTTTAGCTTTTTTATTTATTTATTTTTGTATTATTCTTGCCTGACATAAAGTGAGCAATAAAATGCTTGTAGAATGACTGATGAAGAGACAGAAAACATAGTTTTCACTTCATAATTTTGCTGCTTTTCTTGGTCTTATATGCTTTCTACTTTCCATTGTACATTTTTTTTTTCTTTTTTGTTGTCACTAATATGTTTGATCAAAAAATCAATCATATATCTGGAGCCCTTGGTATGGTATCATAATTATTTTAATTCCAGGATCCTGTCTATTTCTGAATAATCAAGAAAATACCTATAGGGACTACTAGTAAGAACTAATGAAAAGGTGAATATTATCATCTATGTTTAACTTTTAAGGCAGAAGTGGGTTTTACCAATATAATGAAGTAAACTAAGTCAACTTCACTTCCAACTTTATTTTGCTAAAGCTTCACAATACTCCCTTTCCCCCTTCTTAACCATAATAACAAATCCTCTCAGGACATCTCTCCTTATGGTGCTTTGTAAAGAAAGCTTTCAAGAAAGTTTCTTAAACTAAGTCATACTAATGAGTAAAGGATTGATAACAGTATAACATTATCTTACTCAGCAACTTCTTACTTTTAATGAGCACAAGTATTCCTTAGGCAAAAAGACTCAAAGCATACCTTTGAAGTTCAAGTATCAAACAGAAAGGAAGGAAAGATTTTGTGGAGAAGGTTAGAGGACACTTCCAACATTCCTGAAGCACAATAGAAAACAGAATGGTATAGCAGAAAGAATATCAGCTTTTGTGAAACAAATCTGAGTTCAAATTGTGGCTCTGCACTATTTAATCACTCTGTGACTTAAGTTTCCTTATATGCAAAATAAAAAGTGTGGAACTAAATGAATTATTTCTAAGACTCATAAATAAGTTGGAGTGTGTTATCCCAGTGAATAATGGTCACAATGACCTTTCAGAGATTCATAGATCCTGGGTTGAGTTCCATACCTTTCAATGATCTAGATAACCCCTCTAAGTCTTTAATTTCTATATACCTCATTCCCCATCTCTTACATAATAGGGTTAGACTGGATTATCTCTATAGTCATTTCTACTTCTAAATGATCAGAAGTAGTTCTTTAAAACATGGGAACAGGAGCAAAGAGAAAGTTTTCACTATAAAAGCCTTGGGATTATTAACAAGTACAAAAACAGAAAAGCATAGTACTTATTCAATGAAAAATCAATATCAATATAAGTAGTAATATTCAAGTATAAAAAACTGCAATTTTCAAAAATTATAATCTGATTTGATGAAAAAAGTAATCCTACCAAATCAGGAATCCCTAAGAAACTAAAATGTTTTCAAGAACTCTAGTACACATTCTAAAAGAGCCTGAGAAGAAATGATGAACCACACTGGTCCAGCTCTTATATTGCAGATAAAAAACAAATTGCAATGTCGATAGTAATATTGCAGTCTCAATTAAAGTGAAGATGATTGGCTCTGACTCATTGAATCCCAAAATAAACCAAACCATCCTTCTGAAAATTGAGGAAGACCATTAAAGTAAAAACAATCATATCCTATAGTAGAAAAAACTAGACAATTCTGCTAGTGTAATAAACTCATGTGGCTATGTCATCACCCAGCTTAAGAAGAAGCAATGCCATTGGAATGGAGTTTATGCACTAACTAATGATATGTATCCCAGATGTGTGATTCCTCTTTCAATTAGGTGTGGAGGAATGGGAAAAGCATATGAATCTTGCCTCTTTTTCCCAGCAGAAGTAGTCCCATTCTGAACAACTCAATTTGCCTATTTTGATCATGTTTCCTGTTCGTCCCCTGTTCTTGTGCCATCTATCTTAAGAGGTCATCTTATGGAGAGTTATACACTTTTAGTTAATTCCAAATCTCAGTGTTCTCCAAATAATACATTTTACACACGCATTTCATGCTATTCTCTGGCTAATGAATCCTCCATCCACAGGGTCTATGTTCTTCTCTCAGTCCTACCTTACTCCAAGGCCTATATTGTTGACTTTCTATTCCTTTCAAATTATGAATTTTTACAGCATTTCTGATGTCTATATGTCTACCTGGATTCAGGCTCCCCTGCATCTTTTTTTCATCGAATCTTTGATATTGTTTTACACTGATCCTCTGATACTCTTCTACTGATTTCTTATGGATATGGTTTACAATAGAAATCAGCGCTTTCAGATTTTTAAGATTCATCACAGATCTCTTGACACTGAGTCGAAGACCAGGCACTGGCCCTTTGAAAGAAGGATGGTCTTATATTCATCCCACTTAGAGTTTTTTAATAGACCTGTTTACTTAGATGCCATTTGCCATTTGGAGGTAGAAACTATTTCCTTATTTGCTTCTCTGAAAAAGCTAAAGGAAGAATAGTGAACAATATTGATCCAATCCTATATGATGTGGAGAAAAAAAAATTTCAATATGAATATAACATTGTATTCTAAGTTGAAGTAAAAGTGGTCAGCATAGTGTATACATAATAAGTGCAAGTGTTGCTTGATTAATAATTGTGTTTTCTGCTTTGGATTGGGAACACTCACTTTAGTAACCTGATCTACTATTCCTTTTAGCATAAACAAGTCAACTAATTGATATTCAGGCTTTAAGTAAAGGATAAGGTAAGGGAATATATGATAAGGGAATAAACATCATTTTGGTTTAGCCAAAATTCCCTTCTTGAGGATGATAAAATATTGACATTTTCAAATGTATCCATGAGAGTATCTCATGAAAAGGGTATTGGACTTGAAGTTATAGAAAATCATAATCTACTTGCATTTCTGAGACTTAATAGCTGTGTGATGACAGATGAATCACTCGGCATTTACAACCCTCAGTTTTACAATCCTTAAAATGGGAGAATTATGCTTATGCCATCTATCTTAAGAAGTTGTCTTATGGAAAGTTATACTCTTTTTAATTCCAAATCTCAATGTTCTCCAAATAATACATTTTCCTCACACACACATACACATACTCACATCCACATGCACGAACACAACTATACAAGGTATTTGGCACCTAGATAAGCATATGAAAATCTAATTCTCAAATTTCTTGGGTACAATGTAAAACTTTTAAAGAGCCATCTAAAGGCTAGATGATAGTGGAGATGGTAATAGGAGTATGAGTATGAGTAATAGTAATAGCAGTACAACTTACATGTCACTTTTTCTCATTAGAATATGACACTTGAAGGCATTGCTTTGCTTTTTTTTTCTTTCTGCTTTTATTTGTATTCCAAGTAACTAGCACAGTGTCTAGTAAATTCAAATTAAGTCCTTCAATGTTTATTGATTTGACTAGGCTTGGTTACTAGCAGTACTAAGGGTGGTGCTGGTGGTAGTAATAATACTACTAATAGTAACAGTAGTAGGGAGTAGTGTTGGTAGTATTAGCAGCAATAGCTATATTAGCAGCATTAGCAGCAGTGCTCACAGTACTATTAGTAGTAGGAGGGTTATTAGACATAGTATGTTGTTCTTCATAGTAATTTGCTCTTTTCATCACAACTTCAGTGCCTGGGGACATTTGTACTTGAGGTAGAAGACATGCAATACTTTAGGTCAAACTTTTTAGTCTTTGACCTTTTAAACAGAGTTCTTTCTCTCCCCAAAGCAAGCTAGTCATTTATAAGTACTGTATATTTACCAGTTATGTATTCATAAGTTGGGGAATATCATATCGTATTTTACCCAGTGAGAAAGATGATAAGGATCTCCAAAGATTGTGAAAATGTGAAAACCCAACATAAACAAGATATTTAGTCTTAAATGGGAAATTTAACCAAAGTAAATAGCATTGCTTTCCTGCAAAAATATGTACAGTAATAATTTATTTATGAATAAATATTTACAAAAATGCCTTGTCCATACTCTGGAAAATGATTCTATGTAAACCATGTGGTTACATTGTATATTCAAAGTATACAATAATCAAATAACAATTATCAAGATAGGATGTGTATATATGTAGAACTGTTTTTCTTTACCAGTGAATATCCTTTTAAAAGGAGCTTTTAGCAGTATTCTCTTTGCTTAATGCTTACGTTAAATACAATTTATTGGTCACTTGCTCAGCAAAAGCTTCTTAGAGAAAGATTACCCACTCTGATGTTTCATCACTTCCATCTCCATAAAATATATTGAGATTACAAATTGGACAATGTAAGACTAATTAGTACTGATCAGCAGATGTGCACATTGAGATTATTCATTTCCTCATTGAGGAAAAAATACTTATTTACAACTGAGTTTATAAGAAAAGGAAGGAAATTCATTAACAATGCTTTGTAGATTTCTATTGGGCATATATACTATACTTCCATGGCCTTCTTTATGCATTATGAGCAGACTATTCCTCTTAAAATTGAATAGAAGACACTTAATATATTAAAATGAACACATTTAAGTAAAATATGATGTAAGCATTGAATAATGTGATATTTACATTGAGCAATGCATGGATTATTCATGACAATGTCATGCATCTTAAGATATAGACAGGTAAATATCTCTCTAGTACTTGTTTCCAAGTAATCCTAGGATTATCTAGGAAGTATAAAATGGCAGGAAAATAGGTTTAATAATCAGGAAGGAAGAAAACTGGGTAATTGGGCTATTTATATATCATGAAAATTTGATTCCTAGGGTGGGGGAGGGGAAACATAGACAAAAAAAATTTTTATATAATAATTTGTGGCAGATATGGAGTTTATGTGAATATACACAGGCTAGAAAAATTAACACCAAGAACAAAATCTCTACCAGTGTGTGTGTGTGTGTGTGTGTGTGTGTGTGTGTGTGTTTGTGTGTGTGTGTGTGTTTGAAGAGAGAGAAAAAGAGAGAGGGACAGAGAGAGATTGAGAAAGAGAGAGAGAAAGAGAAACAGAGAGAGAGAGAGAGAGAGAGAGAGAGAGAGAGAGAGAGAGAGAGAGAGTTCATAATTAGAGATAGGGATGTCATTTGTATTTATACACAGACAAGCTTGGAAATGAATAACATTAAGCATTCGACAACATTCTTCCTTTTATATGTTGGCATGCATTTTTGAACAGTGGTGATGTCCAAAATAATTTGTGCCAATTTAAAAGATAGAAACTCTGTTGACTCAAGATATGTATTAAGCAATCAAAACTTACAGAAAAAAAGGAGAAAAAAGAACAAGGATTTCAACTTGTCTAAGTTGGGACATGTTTTATTCAGTTTGAAATTAAATTTGCTAATAGTAGGAGGGCAGGCTGAAGCAGACTTTGCCATTGTGATTAAATTTTGTCTTTGTAATATTTGTTTGTGATGACACATAACTTTTTCCTCTATCTATGGATTCACCTAATCACTTTTCTTATTTTATCAAATTTATGGAAAAGGCCAGTGATAATGCTGCATATGAAGAAAACTGAGGGGGGCAGGGTAGAGATTGATGCATAAGAAACTCATTTTTCAAGGATTTCTTTTTTTTCCTGATTTAAACTTTTTTTCCCATGATAAATACACTGGATTTATAATTTTACTTCTATATGTGGATGGATCTGTGATTTCATAGTTGAAGTTATGCTTTAGAATCATCATAGGATTAGAGATGAGTGGATGAATGAATGAATTAATGGAATATAGTTTACTATATACCAGATAGTATGATAAGTATTTGAGAAAGGAAAAGTATTCCTGATCTAAAGGAGCTCTCATTTCTAATGGCAGAGATAATATATGTGGAAAGTTTCAGTTTCAAGTCAGGAGGAAAAACTTCATAATGCTTAACATGTAAGAGAAAAACAAATGTTAATGTCTTTTCTTCAATGTCAGTCCAGCTTATCAAATGATATATCTTTCTAAAGCTGAGACATTTGACAGCATGAAGACTTTCTCTTCTGTGACTTTAAAAATCTGTGCTTGTAGCAAGCAAGCAGTTGCCAGGCTGCATCCAAAAATGGTTTCTTCCTTGGATGATGACTGAGGGCACTGGAATATTGCCTTTGCTAATGCTTATGGGTTAAAGGTCCAGGCCATCTCCATTGGACTTGAAGGAGATATGGTGGTCAAGGTTTGAGTGCTGGTTTGATTTGTTTGTCAAATGTTGTCTCCTATCTTTCCCTCAGGGTACCTTTACGTTTCAGTTATCTTAGTTTCCTTGCCCTGTATGTGGAAGTTTGTTAACAGCTGGCAGGAATTGGCTGGTATCTTTCTAGAAAAGTTTTTTTTTCTGAAAGAGGGCTGTAAGGGTTTGGCTCAAAGAATCACTGGATTTACATTTTAAAGGTAATTAGTATCCTAGTGTAACTCTCTTAAAATTTTAAATTATTATTATTTTTTAATTAACAAGAGTTTGTTCCTCCCACTTCTTAAACCATTGGAAGTAGGTAGAAGAACAGAATCAATATATACATTCAAGCAAAATAAAACTTTATATTGGTCATATTAAAATGCAGGTATTTTATTATACATATTTACTCCATCACTTCTTTATTTAGAGGTAGGCAGAACTCATCTTCATTAATTTTCTGAAATCATTCAAATTCTCTTGAAATTATAAAATATTGCAATAAAATAAGATGCGATACATTTTATAACAGAAAACTGAGTAACAAAAAAGATAAGTCATTTTGTTAAGGTTAAGAAGGCACCCCAAAAGCTTGGAGTCAGAGACCAGTGTTGTGAAGTGTCTCAAAAGAATTTGCAGGCTTGAATCCATAACCAAGTCAAGGGGCAAAGTTTATTGTAATTGTAACACCAATTAAAGCAGGCTAAAGTCCAAAGAATTTAGCAAAGCACCAGAAGCAAGGAGACACATTTATCTAGTTCTTCATGTTATTGGTATGCTAATTTTATGGCCTAGAGGCAGAACTAAGCAGTGGTCTCAAGAATTTGCTTATCACTGACCAGCAAAACTAGGACTATCCTAAAGCCAGAAAACTTTAGAAACATTGACAGACAAGATTATCAGAATAATAGTATTCTAAGGCTACAGAGTCTCAGGATCACTAATATATCTTCCCTAAAGTTTAAAGGAAGAAATATTATGATGTTCCTAGGTCAAAAGAATTTTACAATCATTGACAGACAGGTTGTGAGAACAATAGCATTCTAAGATTAAAGAGTCTCAGGAACACTAATATATCTTCCCTAAAGTCTAAGGAAAGAAACATTATTATATTACTAAGCCATAAGACTTTTACAATCATTGACAGACAGGTAGCTAGAATAATAGTACTACAAGGTTGAGGAATGGGGTGCAGGTAGGAGACCTGGGGATCACAAATTACAAAGCCAGAACACTTTAGAATCATTGACAAATTGTTAGAAAAGAAGCACCCGATGGCCAGGGGACTTTAAAATTATTACTTTCTCCCCTAGAAGCTACATTCCATCAATTTGACCACATTCATTAAGTAGTATGTAATAAAGCTAGGATATGAGCTCGTTTTTGTCTTCAAACACATTATTACTCTTTCTCCTATCCCAATCCACCTTGTTGTAGTTCAGATTGCATCCCGTTTATATCTTCCCATTTAACATGATTTTTGTTTGTCTCCTTACATAAATCCTTCCTAAATCATTTCTGGGGTGATATATATAAAAAGCGGGTGATATGTAAAAGAACTGGGAATTTTTTTTCCCAAGATATAGAATATCAAAGTAAGACAAGAGTATAAAATGTAAATGTAATATTGGGTTGCATTAAGATAGGAATGAGATGAAGGGAAATATCCAATTAAGAAGTAGTTGCAAGGTATAATAGATAAAGCATGGGATCTGGAGTCAGGCTGGCACATCTTACTGAGTCCAAATATGGTCTCAGACATTTACTAGCTGTGTGATCCTGGCCACTCTGATTGACTTTGTTTACTTATCTGTAAAATAAGCTGAAGAAGGAAATGGTAAATCACTGTAATATCTCTCCCAAGAAAACCCTAAATGGGGTTAGAAGGAGGAATCAGATACAATGAAAAACAATTGAATAACATCATGTGAATGTGAATAAGGAATGGAAGCAGATAGAGGACCTATTAAAAAAAAAAGAACAAGCAATAACAAACAGAATACAACAATGTGTTGTTTACAAGAAACTTGGATGAAACAGAGACACATGCCGTTAAAATTGGGAGCTAGAGCAGAATCTATTATACTTCAGCTGAGGTTTACACAAACAACATGTGAAAGATAAAGGGAAAGGAGAGGGAAGGAGAAAGAAAGGGCAAGGAGAAAGGAGAAAAGGAGAGGGGAGGGGAGGAAAATCTGTTGCCTAATTGGTTCCCCACCGAGACAGCTTCTACTACTACTCACAGACTGTTGTCTTTTGTTCTCAAGAAAAACCATGGTGTGAGAAATGGATTTATCTGATTTTCATAATAAAATAATAAAATTGGAGAAATGAAACAAATTACAAAATTGAAACTTACAGGGACATCCTGAGGGTGGTCAGAGGTAGGAATTGGGGAGATGGAAATCATCTCACCTAAAATAAAGCAAGAATGTAAGCTTTTTAGGGAAGTGGGTTTTGTAAACAGATTTGAAAAGAATCTCTTGTTCTTTGCTCCTTTTATTTTCCCCTTCTAGAATAAAAGCTCCTTGGGGGCAGGGACTGGATTGAGTGGGAAACACCCTACTCTGTCAAGCATTTGATCACCTCAGGCTTTCTTACCTTTTTTTTTTTTTTTTTAATTTTTAGAACCTGTGCTGTAGAAACCCAGCTAATGGGGAAAGGAACCCGTGGTTTGAGGAGGTGGACTCCTGTTGGGAAATGAAAAAGGAAATACCCTATGTTAGGTGGGTGTCTCTCTCTAAAACCATGCTTTGTGTGTCAGGGAATGCATACCCTTTCTCGAGAAAGAAATAAACTTTTTCCTACACACATACTTGGACTTCTGATTGTTTAGTACTACTAAACTGTTTAGTACTACTATTTTGTGGTACTACTGTACTACAAAATAACTACAGGGAAATGATGCCTTGATATGCAAGTGAATTACAAAAAAAAAAAAAAGAAAGAAAGAAAAAGTTACCATAGATAATGAGCAGTTAAGTGGTGCAATAGATTGAGGGTTGGGTCTAAAATCAGAGTCCTTTTCTTGAATTCAAATCTGACATTGACCTCTTATCTTGGACAAGTCTTTTAATTAGCCTCAGTTTTCTCAGCTGTGAAATGAGCTTAAAAAACAAAAACAAATTGTTTCAGTATTTCTTCCAAGAAAATCCCAAATAAGATCCCAAGGTGTTAGGCATAATTAAAAAATGGCTAAGTAACAAAAACAAACCATAGAAAAGTAACAAAAAATAACCATATGTGCAACAAATAGCATAATAACACCTAAATTTGTAAAGGAAAATTTTAAATTAGTTACAGTAGGAAATAGACATTAACTATACATTTTTTTTTTTTTTTTGGTGAGGGGAATGAGATAACTTTAACCTCAAGAATGAGATAAATTTAACCATGAAATAAATAAGAAAAAAGATAAGAATTTGAATAGAATTTAGGAAAATAATGGACCTCTGAATGAGAATAGAAATTGAATGAGAATAGAAAGGACTATTCTGTTTTTTCAGCTGTACATAAGAACTTCATAAAAATTGACTATCTATTGTAGCCTCCCAACCATTCAAGAAAAGCAGAAATATTAAATGCATTCTTTTCAGACTGAATGGGATTGATTGGATGAAGTTTTCTCAGTTTTAGACTAAGTCACATGATCCCTATTCCCAGAGCCAGAAGATGAAGTCATGAACCCTAGGTTGTAGGGAGTCACAAGGTTTCTATAAGTCAGATCCTCAGAAAGTGACCTGATCCACAGGGAGCAGACAACATTGGTGATCTTTTGTCAAGGATGATTTTGTCCTTTTAGTTTATGCATTGAAAAGGCTTGGGTCTTTTGCTTTTTAAATTCCTAACCTCATCCCCCGCCTCAAACCCCTCCCTCCCCACAAGACAGAAGCTGGTCAGGTTCCACAAACACATAGTGGGAGCTGCTATGGTTCCCAGGTGTGTGTCTGGGACTAAATAAATGCTTTCTCTTTGTACCTGAAGAAATCTCTGATTAGTTAATTTTAGGAAGGGGGTGTATCACTTGTCACACACAAGATTATAATGCAACAAAAATTACATTCAATAAAAAGTCTTGGAAACAGATTAAAATTAATTGGAAACTATCTAATTCTACAGAATGAGTAGCTTAAAGAACAAATCATAGAAACAATCAATAATTTCATTAAAAGGAATGACAACAGTGAGACAACATAGCACAATTTATGGGATGCAGCCAAAGTGGTACTTAGGGAAGGATTTTTATCTCAAGATGTTTACATCAATAAAATAGAAAAAGAGCAGATCAATGAATTGGGCAGGTAGAAAAAAAAATACTACAAAAGTAGAAATCCCCAAATCCTTAATTAAACATTAAATTGAAAATCCTGAAAATCAAAAGAGAAATTAATAAAATTAAAAGTAAGAAAACCATTGAACTAATAAATTAGGAAATGGTTTTATGAAAAAAATAATTCATGGGTTAATTTGATCTTTAAAAAAAGAAAACCAAATTACAAGTATAACAAATGAAAATAGATTCACCACCAATGAAAAGAAAATTCAATACTTTTATATAAATTCTAGCTATAGCAATTTGACAAGAAAAGGAAATTTAAAGAATTAGAATGGGCAATGGGGAAACAAAATCACCCCTTTTCTTAAAGGATATGATGCCATACTAGAGAAACAACTTAAAAACAAACAAGCCAAATTAAAGAAACAAACAAATAAAAACTAGTTGAAATAATTAACAACTTCAGCAAGATATTTTAAAAAGCAATAAATGAGCAATATTTCTATGTATGAACAGCTAAGTCCAGCAGCAAGAGACAGAAAATTAAATTTAATTTAAAACAATTTTAGACAGTATAACATAATTGGGAGTCTCCCTACAAAGACAAATTTAAGAAGTACAAGAATATAATTAACAAAAAAAAAAGAAAAAAAGAAAAAAAGAAAAAAATAACCCCCCCAAAAAACACTTCTCATACAAATAATGTCAGATTTAAATAACTGAAGAAAAATGAATTCCTTATGTCTAGGCTGAGCCAATGCAATAAAATGCCAATTTAAATTGGAGAAATGAAACTTAAATTAGACAATTGAAACCTACAAGGATATCAAAGAAAGGGTGGAGGTTAGTTTATTTTCCCCCTAAATAATGTAAAAATGTAAGTTTCTTGGGGACAGGGACTACCTTTAGTGTTCAGGGGTGATAGACAGAAATTTGAAAAGTAACTTTTGTTCTTTGCCCCTAGCCTTCCACAGTTGATCCTCTCCCTTCTAGTGGGGATTCAGGTCCCTTAACTTCTGTAACATCCAATCTGGGGAGGAAATAAAATCCTGCATTCTGGAGTTTCAAAGATGTGTCTATTAATCTAGGCACCAATTCTTGCAAGAATGTAAAATAAATCTTTCTTGTATTAAAAAAATCATTTTTTCTAAATTAATTGAATTAAATTCAGTGCAATGAAAACCAAATTACCAAACATTATTTTATTTTGGTAACTTCAGGACACTTCTGTGCCATAGTGGATAAAGTGTGGGTCTTGGCCCTCTCTTCCTAAATTCAAATCTAGCCCTAAACAATTACTAGCTGTTTGACTCTGGGCAAAATATTTAACCCTATTTGATATAATTTTTTCATCTGGAAAATGAGCTTCAGAAACAAATGGCAAACTACTTTAGTATCTTTGCCAAGAAAATCCCAGATGGAATCACCACAAGTGAAAAAAATGTGAACAAGAAAGAAAAAAAAAATGAAAAAATCATCTGGAAGAACAAAAGTCAAGAATCTCAAGGGAATCAATGGGGAAAAAAAAAACTGAAGGAAGGCAGAACAGCAGTGAAAAATTTTAAACATTTTACAAAGTGTTAATCAACAAAACAATCTGGTACTGGCTTAGTGGCAGAGCAGTGGAATAGATTAGGTACACAATACATGGTAGTAAATAATAGTCTAGTGTTTGGGATTTAAAGTTAGGATCCCAAAGATCCAAGCTTTTGGGACAAGAAATCCTAATTTAACAAATATTTCTGAGAAAAGTAGAAAGTAGTCTGACAGAAACTATGTATAAACTAGCATGTTATAAAATAAAATCAAAATGGGCACATGGATGATTATCATTTGTAAAGGGTGACATAAGAAAAAAATAAAGTGTATAATAGTTTTGTTGTCAGATTTGTGGAGATGCAAAGAATTTAGAACTAAACATGATATAGAGAACATTGAGAGATATAAAATCAATAATTTTGATTATATCAAATTACAAAGGGTTGCCAAATCAAAATCACTGCTGCCAAGATAGAAGGAAAGCAGAAAACTGGAGAACAGTTTTTACAGCAAGGTTATCTGATAAAGGTTTCATTTTTCAATTATGCAGTGCCCTGAGCGAAAGAACATGAGACGATTCTCAGTTAATAAATGACCAAAGGATACTAACAGGTAGTTTTCAGAAGAAGAAATCAAAGCTATTTATAATCATGGAGAAAAAAATGCTCTAAATCATCATTGATTAGAGAAATGAAAATCAAAACCATTCTAAAGTATCACTTTTCACCTATCAGAATGGCTAATAAGAAAGAAAATGAAAATGATAAAGGGGAAGTGGAAAGTTATGGACACTAATGTTTGGTGAAATTGTTAGCTGATCTACTATTCTGGAAAAAAAATTGAAACTATGTCCACAGGGCTAAGAAAGCATTCATACCCTTTGACCCAGTAATGCTACTATTACTAGGTATACACTTCAAAGAAATGAAAGAAAACAGAAAAGGGTCTACATTTACAAAAATAATACTTTTACAGGAGATTTTTTTGTGAAAGAAAAGTATTGGATATTGAAGGGATGCCCGTCAATTGGGGAATGGATGAGCAAATTGTAATGAAATACTATTATACTATATAAAATGAACAGGAAGCTTTCAAAAACACCTAGTAAGTCTTACATGAATGAATGCAAAGTAAAATGAGCATAGCCAAGAGAACACTGTACATGATAATAGCAATAACGTAATGATATTCAACTGTGAATAACTTAGCTATTCTTAGCAATACAGTGATTCAAGGCCATGCTGAAGAATTTATGATGAAAAATGCTATCCAATTCTAAAGAAACAACTAATCGAATCTGAAGGCAGATTGAAGCGTAATTTTTTTTTGCTTTCTTTATTGTATTATTGTTTTGCCTGTGTTTTCTTTTGCAACATGGTTAATATGAAATTGTTTTGCTTGACTGCACTATATCATATTGATTGCTTTCTCAATGAGGGAAGAAGAAAAGGACACAGAAAGAAAGAGAAAGAGAGAGAACTTGGAATTCAAAATTTTATACAATAAATGTTACTTTTTTTCATTTACATGTTATTGAGATAAAAATAAAATAAAAATTAAGAAGAATCAAAATAATTTATACAAAAATATCTTTTAAGTTACAGCTAATCTATCTCTTTGACTTTTAGTAGATTTCCATTTTATACATTAATTATTCCTTGATTTGACTTAAACCTTTTACTGCAAATGAAGAAGCCTTAGCAAGGTTAGAAGTAATAATTTTTTTTGTTTTTAATTTTTTTTTAATTAAAGCTTTTTATTTACAGAACATGAGTGATTTTTCTATATTGACCTTTGCAAAAATTTTTTTGTTCCAAATTTTTCCCTCTCTTCCCCCCACCCCTACCCTTAGATGACAGGTAGTCTAATACATGTTAAATATTTTAAATTATAGGACAAATCCAATATTTGTATGCATATCTATACAGTTATCTTACTGCACAAGAAACATCAGATCTAGAAAGAGAAAAAAAAAACCTAAGAAGGAAAACAAAATGCAAGGAAATATGTATAGAAAGCATTAAAATGCTGTGTTGTGGTCCACACTCAGTTCCCACAGGCCTCTCTCTGGATGTATATGACTATCTTCATCACTGAACAATAGGAAGTGGTTTGAATCACCTCATTGTTGAAGAGAACCGTGTCCATCAGAATTGATCATCGTATAGTCTTGTTGCTGTGTATAATGATCTCCTGGTTCTGCTCATTTCACTTAGCATCAGTTCATGTAGGTCTCTCCAGGCATCTCTGAAATCATCCTGCTGGTCGTTTCTTACAGAACAATAATATTCCATAACATTCATATACCATAATTTATTCACCCATTCTCCAATTGATGGGCATCCATTCAGCTTCCAGTTTCTTGCCACTACAAATAGGGCTGCTACATTTTTGCACATGTGGGTCCCTTTCCTTCCGTTAAGATCTCTTTGGGATAAAGGCCAAGGAGAGACACTGCTGGTCAAAGGATATGCACAGTTTGATAACTTTTTGAGCATAGTTCCAAATTTCTCTCCAGAATGGTTGGATCCATTCACAATTCCACCAACAATGTATCAGTATCCCAGTTTTCCGATATCCCCTCCAACATTGGTCATTATCTTTTCCTGTCATCTTAGCCAATCTGAAAGGTGTGCAGTGGTATCTCAGAGTTGTCTTAATTTGTATTTTTCTGATCAAAAGTGACTTGGAGCACCTTTTCATATGATTAAAAATAGTTTCAATTTCTTCATCTGAAAATTGTCCATATCTTTTGACCGTATATCAAATGGAGAATGCCTTGAATTCTTATATATTTGAGTTAATTCTCTATATATTTTAGAAATGAAGCCTTTATCAGAGCCTTTAAATGTAAAAATGTTTTCCCATTTTACTGCTTCCCTTCTAATCTTGTCTGCATTCATTTTGTTTATACAAAAATTTTTAACTTGATATAGTCAAAATTATCTATTTTGTGATTAATGATGATCTCTCGTTCTTCTTGGGTCACACGCAAATTCCTTCCTCCTCCACAGATATGAGAGGTAAACCATCCAATGTTCTTCTAATTTGTTTATAATATCATTCTTTATGTCTAGATCATGAATCCATTTCTACCTTATCTTGGTACATGGTGTTAGGTGTGGGTCAATGCCTAGTTTCTTCATACTAGTTTCCAATTTTTCCAGCAGTTTTTGTCAAATAGTGAGTTTTTATCCCAAAAGCTGGGGTATTTGGGTTTATAAAACATTAAATTACGATAATCATTGACTATTTTGTCCTGTGAATCTAACGTATTCCACTAATTAACTACTCTGTTTCTTAGCCAGTACCAAATGTTTTTGATGACCACTGCTTTATAATATAGTTTTACATCTGATACAGCTAGACCATCCTCATTTGCTTTTTTTTTTTGTTTGTTTTGTTTTGTTTTTTCATTAATTCCCCTGAAATTATTGACCTTTGTTTTTCCAGATGAATTTTGTGTTGTTATTTTTTCTAGGTCAGTAAAATAATTTCTTGGGAGTTTGATTGGTATAGCACTTAATAAGAATTTTCTTTTAGAAAACAATGAAATATGTTTTTTCTTCTTCAAAACCTGAAGGTCTTTCCCACAAACTTTCCACGAGTGAAAATCACATTTATCAATAAATGTGCTAATATCTACTACATTTCTTTTTCAGAATTTTTCATAGAGGAGAAATGCACATATTAGTTAAAAATAGCATGTACTGTATTTCTTTAAATATTTATTTTATTCTTTACTTAAAAACAGAAAAGTACTTAATTTCATATCTTTTTTTTTTTTTTTTTTTTTTTTTGCTTTTTGCTGAGGCAATTGGGGTTAAGTGACTTGCCCAGGGTCACACAGCTAGGGAATGTTAAGTGTCTGAGAGCAGATTTGAACTCAGGTCCTCCTGACTTCAGGGCTGGTGCTCTATCCACTGCACCACCTAGCTGCCCCTAATTTCATATCTTAATTAATCTTGGTTCTCCAAGGTATAACTATTCTTTCAAATGATATAGATTATAATTTATTCATTTTCACTCTGTGTAGTGTCTGTCCATATCTTTCAGTAATCCTACTTAACTTTCCAAACCAATGCACTTAAAAGTTTCTTCTGTTTATTTTAGCCTTTTATAGATATCTATAGATTCTTTGGGTTTTCTTTCAATTATTTGCTCTTTCTACATGAGAAATCTGTTTATACACATATGTGTATATGTGTATGTGTGTGTGTGTATGTGTAGAAAAAATAATATACATTAATATATTGTATATATGCACACATACACATATATGCATGAATATGTACATAATTATATATGCATACATATATGTGTATATATATGTCTCAGGTATATATTCACAACAATACCTCTTATTTTCCTCTTTTTTGTCTGCAAACAATCATTTATAACATTTTACAAAGTATTTCTCCAAAACATGTCTTTTCATTGGCTTCAACATTAAATCAATAAGATTCATGAATGTTCAAAAGAATGATTGGTAATCTAAAAATGAAAAGTGAAAGGTAAGGAAAAATGAGAGAGAGAGAAAGAGAGACAGAGAGAGAGAGAAAGAGAGAGAGAATGAATTTCATTTCTACTTTGGTACTACATATAAATTACAAGCTGGACACACAAAGTTGGAGAAAAGGATTGCTGGATTGCACTTCATAATTGTGTTGAGCTTCTAGTGATCTCAAAATGCTATTTGACAACCACTACCATTTTTCTGACACCCAATAAAGTTATAGGTCTTTTAATCATGGGTTTGCTAGATAAAGGACAGAAGTAT
>JAJPUD010005653.1:22468-81266 GCA_023553655.1 Myrmecobius fasciatus | reverse complement strand
CTATATATATATATATATATATATATATATATATACTAAGACATTTATTTAAAGCCCTGATGAATAGGCACAATGGTTCACATTTTGAAGTAAAAGACACCACAAAAGAAATCCCTTAAAAAATGAGGCAACTGGGGCAGCTGGGAGGCACAATGGATAGAGCACCAGCCCTGAAGTCAGGAGGACCTAAATTCAAATATGATCTCAGATAGTTAACACTTCCTATTTGTGTGACTCTGAGTAAGTCACTTAACCCCAATTACCCCAGCAAAAAAAAAAAAAAAGCAAACAAACAAAAAATGAAGCAATTGAGATTTAGAGAAATTAAGGGATTTACTTAACATCACACAGAGTTGAGATTTGACCTCTTGTCTTTTCATTTCAAAGTCAAAGTTTTTTATTTATTTATTTATTTATTTATTTATTTATTTATTTATTTTTGTATCATGCTTGGAAGAGTAGATCTTGCTCTCCTTGGCACATTCACCTTGTTTCTTTAGAAACAGATTAGCTCTTTCCCTGGTAAAGAAAGAAATGACTAATAGTTATATCAACAATTTTTGAAAGACTGAAGAATGGGTGAGATGTTGTAGAATTAGAGGAAGTAGAATCTGTAAACTATTGACTAGGATGCTTGACTTTGCATCCTAGTATAACATCCCAGAGTATTACTTATTTTAAATATAATTTAAAAAGGGAGCAGCAATGAATAGCTACAAATAAAGTAGGGAGGTCATAGAGAGTTTGATTAAAAAAAAGTTCAAAAAAGATTACTTTCGGTTCCTTTCCTAACATAATTACTATGCTAGAATATCAGTTTAATTTACTGGGATTGTAGTGTGGTATTTGACAAAATTACTACTAATATTGTTTTGGGCAAGTTGGAGAAAGTGTTTTAGATAACAATATGATTAGGTGATTTTGGTGAAAGAATTGAATCATCTAATGTAAAGAATAGTCTTTAATTGTTTGATGGCAAATATGAAAATCTGTAGTGTAATACCCTAGGGATCTGTGCTTGGCCCTTTAGATTTTAATATATCACAAAATGTAAACATTCAAAGGAACTTTAGCAGCCTTCTAGTCTCTCATATACCCAGAAGGACTTACTTTTTTTTTTTTTTTTTTTTGCTTTTTCTGAGGCAATTGGGGTTAAGTGACTTGCCTAGTGTCACACAGCTAGGACGCGTCTGAGACCAGATTTAAACTCAGGTCCTCCTGACTTCAGGGCTGGTGCTCTAACCACTGCGCCACCTAGCTGCCCCAGGACTTATTTCTAAAACATAACATGAGCTTCTAGTCAGTTAGCTAATGAAAACTGAGCCCTATCCTATGTACACATAAAAAAATTTTTTTTTTAAAAGATAAGAAAATAAATTTCTACTTAAGAGGGAAGTCCATTGCCTTTGTTAATAGTTAGATTTTTTTTCTGTTTATTACTTGCAATTCCCACCCATTCCTCTTAATTCTTCGTTCTATGGCAAAAGAGAATATTGTAATTCCTCTTTTACATGACAGTCATCAAATACTTGAAGATAGAAAACATGGGAAGACCAAATCTTTCATTCTAATGCTCCAACAAACTATCTTTTCATTTTTTTTAAAATCATCTACTCCACATGTTGTATAAAGGCAGAGATGACCTGTATATTCCATTCTCAGATGACTCAAAGCTTTTAAAGGCATTGATAACAAATGAGATTAAAAAGACCAGAGACAGAAATATCCTATCATTAAATTATTATGCTGAATCAAATAATATAAAATTCTTTTGGGGATAAAAATCCTTTGTTTTTTGAAAATCATTTTTTTGGATTGCATATATTTATCAAATTCCTTGCAGTCTTGGGGAGAGATGGTAAGGGAGACAGAAAAAATTGGAATACAAAATGAATGTTGAAAACTATCTATACATGTATTATAAAAATAAAATATTATTGAGGAAAAAAAAGAAAATCAACTTCCATAATTTAAGATCAAGATTGTATGGCTTGAGAATTATTTGTCTTGGGCAAGGGAGAGGGAAGAGGATTGAATGGGTGTGGGGGGGAAGGAAATAAACATGTTTTAGTGAAGAGCTGAATATAATTTAAGAGTGTCTTATCATTTGGGTTACGTGTGGAGACCCTGGTGAATGGAAGTAATCTGTGTTTTTTTCCCAACTCTGAGAATTTATGATTCTAAAACAGTGTAGGAAATAATTTAGATCCCACCCTCTCAAGTAAATTTAAGCTAGATTTTGTGTGGGTGGATTGTATTATTCCCTGCTTAATGTAAATTTGTGATTTCTGCCAATACCTTTTCATAATTTTTTCAATTAAATAATGTTCAAAAATCATGTTAAAATAAACATGTTATCTTGTAGGTTATTTATCATTCAAAATACAATTTATAATCAAGAAATATATAGGAAAATATTAATGGAAAAACCCAAACAGAATATGAATATCAACTTCTTTCCCCCAATACCTTTTTATCTCAATAATCTGGCTTAAACCAGGATGTTGGTTTTTTTGTTTTTGTTTTTGTTTTTGTTTTTTTTTTTTTGTTTTTTTGGCTTGTTTGTTTGGTTTTGTTTTATATTTACTTCTTTATCTCCTCTGATACATTCTCAACTGAACATCTGGACCACTTCAATAGAGCCCAGCTTCTTAAACTATGGTTTTTGAACTGACCCTTTTGTAGCTGAATTTGGAGATAGTGATATTATGTTCTATTATCAGTGTTTGATTTTGTAAACTACATAAAAATTTCTTGGATAAAAAAGTGTCACAATTGGAAAAAGTTTAAGAAGCCCTGCAATGTAGATGGAACCTTATCTTAAAAGTCACTGCCCACTTCAGTCCATCCACCATTCAGCTGCCATAGTGATCATTCTAAAGTGCTGGATTCAATATATCACCTGCCCCACTCATTAAAATTCCCAAATCACAACTCCCTATCAGTTCTAAAATCAATTGTCAATAAACAATTATTAAATACTTATTATGTACCAAGTACTGTATTAATCACTGAAGATATAAATACCCCCCAAAAAAATTCTTAGTATCAAGGAGCTTATTTATAATTTAATGAGAAAAGCCATCACACAAAAGGCAGCAGAAAAGTAATAAAGGTGAAGGTGGGAGATAGGCAAGGGAATCAGAAAAGAAATTTTATTTTGAAGGTCAAAGGAGAATAACAGGTGAGATCAATTTTAAAATCCTTGGTTTATCATGCAAAGTCCTTTGCCACTTCTGGTCCAACATTTCCAATCTTTCAGCTTCTTACATCATCCCCTACTCCCCTGTAATCAATGATCCAATGATATTGATCATCTCTAGGCTCTTACATTTTTACTGGCTGTCCCCTACATTTATCATTCTCTGCTTCCTCATCTCTGCCTCCTGCCTTCCTTCAATTCCCCAATACAATTCCACATTATACAGCAAGCTTTTGCCCCCATATAACTTCTTCCTACATAGTCATTTGCATAGTTGTCTCTCTGATTAGACTATGAGTCCTTGAGAAGAGGGACTGTCAACTCTTTTTTTTTTTTTTTTTGTATTGCCACAGTTCCTGGCAGAAAATAGTGGCGCAATGAATCTATGTTGACTCACTGTCTGAGACATTCTCTTAATTGGAGAATAACATCATTTGAACTGTGGAAAGAGATTATCAAATGTGTCAAAGAAGACATCCTTGTCTCTCCCTGTCCTCTTACCTTCTCCAACCTCCTAAAAGTACATGCATGGAGAAAACGAAATAATAAGACAGAATTAGACTGAGTTTTCTTAAAGAATATATATTTTATAATCATTGCCTTAAAACATCTGCAATAATGAAGCTAGCATTTTATAGTGATTGTGCATATATATGTAAACTTAAGTTATATCCTAACCATAAAGCTATGAGATAGTTGCTATTATTATCCTAAAATCAAGAATGGTTAAATGACTTGCTTTGATCACAGAATTAATAGAAGAATAACAACAACAATAATCTAGCTATTTCCATAATAATTCTAGGCTAAAGACAAGATAATATGGATTCCAAATCTTGATATTTCTCACCTTCATGCCTCTTAAAACATATGGTCTGTGGAACAGGTTCATATGACGATCCCTTTAAAAATCCTCATAATACAACAATGTTGAACTCTCAAGAATTTTGTATTTCTCCTTGACAGGAAAAAAATGCTTCAATATACATTACAGCGTTTATTATGTACATATCTGCTGATTTTATCTAAAATCATTAGGACTATTAGCTCTGATATGAGGTAAACAGAATAAACAAACACCTGCCAAATGAGAACTAGCTTTACTACCTTTTTTTCTTAGCATACAAATAAGGTCTCCAAAATCTAAATAGCTCACAAGTAGCTTCTAGAGGTTCATTATTTATTCTGCTTATTGCAAAGCAGAGTTAACTTAGCAGCACTAATAGACCTCTCTCAAAACATGATGCCTTTGTGGTTGTCTTTGATTGGCCCTAAATAATATTCTACTGTGGGCCAGTTTTGATCTGGCTGCTTAAATAGATATATTTCCACACATGGACCATAGATTCTATGTGAATCTACACCCATAATCTATTAATATATTCACAGATTACTGCATATTGCATATATAGCTTACACAGATATGTGATGAGGAAAGTATATTCATAGGCATAAGTACACTTATGTAATATTTATATGAATGTAAATTGCTATCCTCTTTCAGGAAACTACCTTCTGTTTCCAGAGAACATTCTTTTCCATGGTAATAAATGAACTTCAGGAAGCAGTGACAGACCCAAAGATTTGACAATACATTTTTACCATCATTTCCCTCAATCGAGAAATTCTGGCTGCTCCACTACAGCTGTGGATCAGTCCCTCACTTTGTTTCCATATGCCATTTAGAAATCTTGGGAAAATAAATTAATCCTAAATTGCATGTTTGTCTGTTTTGCCTGCTTATGCTAGCAATAAGGACTAGATATTTATTTGTCTGCATTGCACCTGCGGCCTCTTCTCTATGCTGTTGTTATGCTATCCTTTCCAAATACTTAGCACTCCCCGGAAAAACCATCTCTTCCCCTCCCGTAGTGAACAAGTAAAAATAAATTGGATTTAGAGGGCCTGAGTTTGCATGCTACTTTTTGTCTACTATGTGACCGTGGACAAATACTACAAACAGGCTCAAGCATTTTTTGAGTTTGCTAGGGGACAAAATGAGCTCTGGGAATACCAGAAAATCCCTACCTGCACCCCATTTACAAACAAATCCAAAGTTCTTGCCCTCAAGGAGTTCACATTCTATAACATGCAAACAATTATTTAGATGTAAAATAGATGTACCTTAAAGATAATCTCAGAAGGAAAACACATTGGACCTTTTGAACTTCTTTCTTTATTTATAAAATGAAAGGATTTGCTTGGGTCAAATGACTAAGCCCCATGATTTTCCTGAAAACCCTAAGAAACTTAGATTTCATAGCTTTCCTTGGAAATGAATTCTGTGGTTTCCCAAGTTTTTTTTTTTTTTAAACTTCAGAAAGTTATTCCTAACTTTAATTATGGAAGCCTGTATTCCTTCCTTTTTCTTTCTTTCTTTTTTTCCCCTTCTTCAATCCTAAGAGATAAGGCAAGGAGTTGCTACTTAATCCAGCATTTTCAGGAGAGGCAGCATGAAATGCAGGAAAAATAGGCTGTGTAAATGGCATTTGATATTGAGATTATATCCTGACTGAAACCTAATTAGCTTTGTGATCATCAGCAAAATAACGTAGAGCTCTGCCTCAGTTTCATCATCAGTAAAATGAACGTAACATTTGTCCTACATATTTCACTAGGATGTCATGTGAAAATCCTTTACTTATCCATAGAATTGAGTTTCACCAAAGTCATACCCAGTGTTTAAAAAAAGATCTTTGGAGGATGCCGAATTAGCAGTAGTGCCATTTTTCAAGACTCTGCATTTTCATAAATGGGATTAATCTATGCTTTGCTATAGATCTCATCCCATCTACTTTCTATCTTTAAGAGTTTCTATCTGCATTAAAATCATCATCATCTAGCAAGCTGGGGATGACCCTCTTTGAATATACCTAGCTTAGTGTGCAGCTGATAAGCATACATCCAATATGCTTATTAGCACTAGAACTGTACTTAAATCCCTTATGGCTTTGTAGGAAGTTTCAGTATTTTGGATGCATTGGAATTTTTTTGTGAAACAAAAGTCACATGCATACTCCAAGCAGGCTTTAGGACAAGATTTTAAAATACTAAGTCTGTGTATATGAAAACTTTGAAATATATACAGTATGTATATGTATAAGCATCTAGATAAACACACACATGTATCTGTGTATATGCATATATGTGGTTGTATAATATCTAGAACTAAAAATATATATAGCATAGTATATAGAAATTAGACTTATAATTACCTTTGTTGGTGAGGGAAAGTGCTGAGAAGAGGGAAAGGAATAAAAATATGCCTACTATGTGCCATTTACTGTCCTAAGTGCTTTACAAGTATTTTCTCATTTGATTTGATAGGAAAATTCCAGATGAGGTAAATCCCTCTAACAATTAATGCAGGTTCCCACCTTCTCTGGAATTTTTAGTTTTAAGAGTTACCAAGGGCACTGAGAGTTTAAGTAATTTGCAAAGGGTCACAAAGTCAGGATATATCAGTAGCAATTCTTGAACCAAGGTCTTCATGATTTAAGAGGTCACTTCCCTGTCCTCAATTCCATGCTATATCTCATATATAAATAGATTTTCTAGATAAAAGAAGTCTAATTGATATTACCGTGTTTGTATTTGCAAAATATAAAATTATGCCTACTATGAGCTGATATTAACCTAGCAATTATTGGTTTATTTTCTTGAGAATTTTTTTTTCTTTCTTAGTAAAACTTTAATCACTTTGAAATTAAACTGCAGCATTGCATTTACATTTCGAACAGGGCCTACTTCTGAAACTTTCTCCTTGGCAATTGACTATCCTTTCCAATTTCCTGTGATTTACACATTTGTTCACTGTGATGGGAAGCAGTGCTGATTGGTGGACAGAGGTGGGCCCTGCATCGATCTCAATGACATTCCATTAGCCATCTTCTTTCACTTAACACAAACTGACGAGTCTTGACTAGTTCAATTTTACCATTGGCAGCATTGTATTTAATCGACTTAGAATTCTTCCCACTATCTTGTCATTTTTCTGGTTCAGCAAATTCAGAGTTCTTTCCTCTTAAGTATCTTTAGTTTAGGTCACATTAGTTAATTTCCAGTTCCTTTTTATTTCCTTGTGTTAAGTGAAAAGTAAAACATTGCCACTAGCCCGGATGGAGTTGGATGGTCATTCTTTTGAGAAGTTTATAACTCAAGCTGTTCCACCCTCTGATTTTTGTAGAACCTTTGTTATTTGAAATGCTTTTCACAATGCTACTAAAACTGCCACAATTGCAGAATCTTTATTTCCATCTTAGCCCTTGGGAAATGATTTCTTTTCTCGACAATTTAAGACTCAAATTTGTTTTCTCCTTCATTAAAATGCTCTTCTGATGCCTCAATGAGAATGTGACCTGGAGGTTCCAGGTCAATGTCTACAAGAATATAATCTCTGATTTGTCTAGCCAAAGTTTAAAAATATTCAGTACTGGATTTGCAAAGGATTTTGTTTAGTATACTTATTATGTGGACATAATCAGTTCAAATAAGTGGACAATCATCAGAATGTGACCACAAAGTTATGTTATTTTGGACATATTTCTCATGAAGTTATTTATTAAGGTGTGGAAAAGTTGCAATTTATTATTGCCAATGTCATGATTTTTAAAAATGTATTAAGTATTCCATCTGTACAGACACTGTGATAAGCAATGGGTAAATAATTTAGTAATAAACACATAAAATCCTACAGTGTGCTAGACACTATGCTAAGAGTTGGGAATACAAAGAGTCAAAATATGAATTTGTGCCATTGAATAGTTTGTTTTAAGAGGGGAGATAACATCTAAACAACTAGTACATGCAAGAGATATGCATAAAAAGGGAAAGCTTTAGGAGCTGGAGATAGCAGGAAAGACCTCTTGAAGAAAATAGAACTTAATGAAAGCCAGAGAAACTGAGTTAGGAGTAAAAGGATCCAGTATCCCCTGAATGACAGAAGACGTGAATAAAGACACAAAAACAGGAAATGGAACATCCTATTTAAGGAACTGGAAGTAGAAAACTGAACACTTTAAAATACAAAAGAGGTAATTATTATCTCATTTGAACCTGAAAGAGATATGGGAATTGAGTGAATTGACTCGGTATTGTGACGCAATTCTGGATCTAGTTTATTTTCCTCTCTTTTCAATTGTGGGTCATCAAATTATAGGAATTGTGAGAAGTTTATGGCAATATTTGAAAATAACTCTACTTCACTGGGCAGCAGACCCATATTTACCAGAAACCCAGTAAGATAGAAACAAGAAGTTTTCTCATAATTATACATATCAAATAACCCACATGTCTTATCTGAAACCAGATCCCATACTGCTCATCTTGTTAACGTTTTCTGGTTTTGTTTTTGTTTTTTGGTAGAATACAGACTCTTGCAGGGAAAGAGAAAAGGGAGTAGGAAATCTTTTTTTCTGACTTCAGGGAACTATACACATGGGCTCTGTCCTCCCTACTTGGAAATTCGCTCATTTTTTTACCAATTAAGAATTAGATTATCAGGGTAACTAAAAAGCATTTTTAGGGATAGAGCACCTGAAATCAGAAGGACTTAAATTCAGATTCAGCCTCAGACACTTAACACTAAGCTGTGTGATACTGGGCAAGTCATTTAACCCCAATTTCCTAGCCAGAAAAAAATAAAAAAAAATTAGATTGCCTAATCTCATAAAAGAATTTATAGCCTATTGTTTTCTTTTAATACATAAAAAATCTCTCCCCCCTCCGGAGACTACCCCTCGGAATTCTGGATTAAATGTCAAGCTAAGGAGGCCTGGTTCTGATTTATTATGCAATTTATATGCATTGCTTAAAAATTTCATATGCTCAGAAGACTGAACCTTAAAATAAATTCATTACAAATCCTATTGCAACATTGTAGAATAGGTATTCCAAGTATGATACCATTTACCAAAAAAGGAACCTGAGGATTTAAGTATCTTGCCCAGGGTCACAAAGTTAGTGTGTTACCTATGATTAATTTGACTGGGGAGAGGGGTTCTTAATTTGAACGGGAATGAGAATTTATATGATCCCATGTATTAAGTAAGTACTATAATAAGTGCTTTATAGCTATCATCTTATTTGATTTGATATGATGTTTGAACTCAGGTTGATGTGCCCATCTAATACTTTGATGCTTTTGGTCATGCAGATTAAAGTCAATCTAAGATAAATAAGGTAAAAGAATAATATTCCCAAAAGAAAATATGAAGGAGAGATAAAACGAGGCAAAAACTGGAGCAGAGCAAGCCACAGTAAAAATGAAAATAAATAAGAATATAGTGTTCAGTTATTCAGTTCTGAGAAATGCACAATTAAATAGGAACATGCTAAATCTCAGTGGTCAACTGATGCTCTAGAAGATGAATATTTCTAGTAGTATTTAGATTTGTAGGTAGATAAAGGTTTTTCAGCTCTTCCCATATTGAGGATACCTCAAAGAGCCCCTATCTCCTGATATTTCTTAGGATCATTATTTTCACCCATTAGGGATAGCTTCCTGAAGAAAATCTGAACTATATGTCTTTTCTTTGAAAATAAAGACAGAAAAGTAGATTTTTCTTCCAATCTCTCACTAACTGCTCCCCTTGTAAAGCCACAGAATTTCAAATAATCATTCTCTATCCATGAGTAAAAGCTTATGCAAATTGTCTTAAGCCTCTGATTAGGCTAATTATAGACAAAATTAAAACTTATTTGTCATTTATTTTGCCAGGGTTTTCCAGAATTTGAGCCTGTTGATCACACTAATGAAATCTTTATGGAGAATTTATGACCATACATTTTCAGATAAAGCAATTATGTTTTTTATACTTTTCATTTTATTGTTTTCATGATTGACTTTATTTTGTGGGCCTATTGATGACAACTTTTAACTTGTCTATGCCTTTCATTATTCCTTCGGAGAAGAAATAATGTGCAATGTGCTAGAGACCTTTCTCAAGGTTTTAAGAGTTTTTGTAAACTCATCCACAACTTGGATACTCTATTTTCCCTCAATCACAGGAGAGTCAATTTAAACCTGAATTGATGTCATCTTCTCCAACTCCCTAACTTTATAGATGAGGCTCATAGAAGAGAAATGACTTTTCAAAGCCTACTTATGCATAAGTGAATTAAAATTGCAGATGTGCCAAAGGGCAATGCAAAGCATTATCAGTTATTTAACATGGTAGTACAATTGGAATTGTGAGATTTTTTTAATCATACTTTTACAAATATAAATTCTTGGTCATCAAATATTTGGATAAAACATAATGTTATCTAATTTGCCAAAATATTTTTCATTTGGGTCCACATGACAATTTCTTTTGTTATATCAGAGATAATTTCACTTCATTTTTAAATCTAAAGGTCACTAGCCCTTGAAGTTGAGAGTTTATGAAACTCACATGCAAAGATATGTGAAAAATTGCAATTCTTCAGGAATTATAAAAGCTACTATGACTATCAGTTGTTAGCTCATATTTATATGACATTTTAGAATTTACAAAGTATTTTTTTCTTATATCTTTTTGATATATTAAAAAAACAGATTTGGAACTATAACAATTTTAGTTCATTTTTTGTTGTTGTTGCTGTTTTACTGATGTGCTTTGTCTTTACATGAAAAATATTTATAGATTACTTCTACTTAACCAAAGGTCCTTTGGAAAAAAGGAACATTGTTAAGTTAACATGATAATACAATGATTTCATCTTAAAGTGCATTTAATATTTCATCTGTACCCACCTACTCTAATACACAATATATAAAATTGGTCACATGTCCCTAAATCAATCACCCCTGGGGCATATATAGTTTCATCACTGGTCCTCTGGGATCTTTAATAGTCCTTGTATTACTAATAGTTGTTACATTTTTCAAAATTGTTTCTACAATGTCTTTGCCTAAATATCTATGTAGTTATATGTATCTATCTATATTTATGTGTATATATACATATATATGAATATGTATGTGTGTGTATTTTTTCCCTCATGGTTCATATTATTTTACTTATCAGTTTGTAAGATTTCTTGAAAATGTTCATTTTTATATGATGCTCTAATATATGTGTGTGTGTGTGTGGCTGTATTCTAATGCTGCTTACTTAACTCAGCATCATTTCATATAAGTACTTCCATGGCTTTTTGAAATTATTTCTTTGTTCATTTTATAACACAGTAGTATTCCCACATTTTATAAGCCACAACTTATGCAGTTATTCCTCATTTGAAGGACATTCCATTAGTTTCTCTGGGGAGAATAAAAATAGTAAGAAAATTATAGATGAATATTCTTAACAAACATAGATCCTAGTTTTTAAATAAAATATCAAAAAAACTAAAAACATAATACAAAAATTATACATTATGACCAGATTTAACTAAGATTACAGAGCTGTTGTAGCTTATGGAAACTATATACATAATTAACTATATTAATCACAAAATCAAATTGTTATACCAATAGATCAAGAAAAAAAAGGCAAAATATACCACCCATTTTTATTGGAGGGAAAATGCCTAGAAAACAAGGACACAAAAGGATATTACTTTAGCATACAGTTTAATCCAGTTATTATTTACACAGGATATGCCAACATCCCTGGCAAACCCACTATCACTAAACATCTATCTTCACAGAGGTAAATTGACTCTAATCATCTAGTGACCTGACCAGCAGGTCATCAATGTGGGTCAAGCGAGCAGGACATAAGCCGGGGGAGCAGAGCTCGTAAAGCCGAATGGCCTGGGGAGACACAGAGGTCTGGGGACAGGATCGCAGAGAGGAAGGAGACAACTCTAGATTATGGTAGATTATGTCTCGAGTTTATTGAGTTTGCACAGAGTATATATAGGCAGATGACCACAATGCAGTAACAGCACATTGAGCAAGAAGAAGATGGGGTGTGACACTTTGAAATGAGGGGTGGGGGTCAGGTGCCAAAGGTTAGGGGCTCCAAGGGTGGAGTAGAACAATGATATCTTGTAGTTTCCTGAGGCGTGTCGTTCTGCATGCCTATGCTGGAATATGCAGTGGTTATTCTTAGATATTCAGATTTTGTGTCAGGGTGGGGAGGGGGAAGGTGAAAAGGGTTAAGGTTCAGTCTTTTGGCAAAGGAGGGAAAAGGGGGGAAGGTTAAAAGGGTCATGGTTTTAAGGTTCAGTCTCTGGCAATCTAGATTCTTTTAATGTCAGAACTTGAACCTTATCCTTCTAATTTCAAATTCAAATCCAAATGCTCTTTCCTCCACATTATATCTATTTCCCAATGTAGAAGGACTAATGCTTATACACTGGATTCTTGATATAGCTCAATTTGGCATTATCCTGAGACAAAGGAGAAATACAGATTAAACAATGACTATTGGAATCATAAATTGCTGTTTGAAATATTAGATCTGCTCTTCTGACTGTGTACAAGTTATTCAAACTCTAAGAATTTGAGTAACTAATCTGTAAAATAAGGATGCTATTATTTGCACTTATTTACCTAAAATATGTTATATTTCTATTTTGCAAGGGTAGAGAAAGAAGAAAACTGGGGAATGGGGGGATTTAAAACAGGTTTCTCTGATAAAGGTCTTATTTTTCAAATATATAGAGAACTGAATCAAATTTATAAAAATAAGATGGTCAAAGGAATATGAACAATTTTCAGATGGAAATATCAGTTATCCATTGCTATCCATATGAGATAAATGCTCTAAATGATGATTGTTTGTAGAAATTCACATTAAAATAACCCTGAGGTAACATTCAACATCTATCAGATTGGCTAATATGACATAAAATTGAAGTGACAAATATTGGAAGAGATGTGGTAAAATTGGGACGCTAAAGCACTGTTGGTAGAATTGTGCACTGATCCAACCATTCTGGAGATTAAATTGGAATTATGCCTATAGGGTTCTAAAACTGGGTATGTTTTTTGGTTCAGTAATACGTCTCTATTAGGTCTTTAGACCAAATAAATAATAAAAAAACAGAGAAAAGACCTATGTGTACAAAAATACTTATAGCAGCTCTTTTTGTGGCAGTCAAGAATTGGAAATTAAGGGGATACTCATCAATTAAGGACTAACTGAAAAAAATGATATGTTGATGTCGTTGAATACTACTGTAATATAAGAAATTATGAACAGAATGCTTTCAGAAAAACCTAGAACTTAAATGAACTGAATCAAAATGAAGTCAACAGAACCAGAACATTGTACTACTATATAGTAGTAGTATAACAAGATTGACTGTGATTGGCTTACTGTTATCAGTAATACAATGACCTAAGCCAGTTCTTAAGGACTAATGTAAAAAATTCTATCCACTAGCAGAAAAAGAACTGATAGAGTCTGAATACAGATAGAAGCATACTTTTGTTGGTTATGACTTAATTTTTCTTGTTTTGTTTGTTTGGGGGGACAGAGTTGGTGTTTTCTTTAACAACATAACTAATATAAAATATATTTTGCATGACAACACATGTGTAATGTATAAATTTGCTTGACATTTCATTGAGGGAGTAGGGGAAAGGTAAGGAAAGAATTTTCAATTCAAAAATACATGTTAAAATTGTTTTCACAATAATTGGAAAAATATACTATCACAAAAACAAAACAATCAATCAATAAATATATTAGATACAGAAACTTACCTTCTAATAGATAGAAACAAGGTATTTATATAAAATAATTTGCCTAAAATTTTTTGGGGAAATCTATTCCTCCCATTTCTCCCAACAAAGAGGTTTAATTAATTTAAGAAATAAATCTATGGGGTAGCTAGGTGGCGCAGTGGTTAGAGCACCAGCCCTGAAGTCAGGAGGACCTGAGTTCAAATCTGGTCTCAGACACTTCCTAGCTGTGTGACCCTGGGCAAGTCACTTAACCCCAATTGCCTCAGCAAAAAAAAAGCAAAAAAAAAAAAAAAAAAAAAGAATCTATAAATAAATAAATCTTTCTTTTTTTTGTCTTTTTCTTTCCTTTCCTTCCTTCTTTTTTCTTCCTTCCTTTATTTTTCTTTCCTTCCTCCCTTTCCTTCTTTTCCTTCCTACCTCCCTTCTTCACTCCCTCCCTCTTCTTTCTCTTCTTCCTTTTTCTTCTTGTCCTTGCTCCTTTTCTTCTTTTTTCTTTCTTTCAATGAATTAAAGGAAGGGGACAATCATTTATCAATCATGTACTATTTTCCAGATGCTGTGGTAAGCACATTTCAACTATTATCTCTTTTGATCTTCAAAACAACCTTTACATAATTAGGAGTCTATATAATTAGTAATACTTTACTTAACTGAATGAATGTCTCACATATCTCCCTCCCTTCCCATCTACTCCCTAAAACTTCCTTATCATTATTTTGCCTCTACAAGTCAAGGCATGGACTAATAATCAGACTCATCCCAGGGAATGATCATTAATTTTCATTTCCAGAGGTCATCATCACTCTTATTTCTTTCTTTACCAAGTTATATAAAGAAGACATTTTCTTATTTTTGTTTTTCCTTTACCTCCCAACACATTTTACATGGTACAAAACAATAGATTGCAGGGTTTTGAAAGTACTGCATTTTCTCTCTGTGTTTTATGTCAATTACCAGTCTGCTGGTTTCTAGCAGTGGAGAGCATCCTTCTCCAACAATGTATGTATAGTTGCAGAACATCCCTGAGATGATTTTGTGGCTTGTTGTAATCCAATGTGCAAGTTAGTGTACCTGGAGGAATAAGTTGTCTCCCGATTTATTAGTTGAGGTACCTTACATCTTTCAATGGTAGAAAAAAAATTTTATATTGACATATCCAGAGTTTTTATTGAAGTTATATTAGTACTATCTATCAGTGATATGCTAGAAAATCTATAACTCCCACCAAAATGTTGCCCATGTGAGCAATTCAGTTTATGAAGTGCAATCTTCCCAAGCTGGCTTAGTACCTCATGGTTCATTTTTCAACTTACGTGATGTTTAATGATTTTGTCAAAATAAAAACTAATACACAGTTCCATGTCCATCAGCAAATTATGCCATTCAATTTATGCCTTGAGATATGAAAAAAGACATTCTGATATATATGAAGGTTGGAGAGTGGGAAATACCTCTGGTCTAAATGACATTTTTCCCTTGTTCAAATCCTTCTGAGCCATTGCAGAGCTCATTTGCCAGGCATGCAGTTACAATGGGAGTTTGTCAGGGCAAAATTATGACACTGTTTCATTATGGGAAATATGTAGATATTTGTCTAGAGTATACTGTCAGGCTAGGAAATGCATTCTATTAAAAAGAAAAGAAGGGAAAGGTTGAAAGGTCTTTATCACCTTGTTTAAAGCAATCTTAAATCCCATTTTCTAAACTACTAAACAGTAATTCCCAAACTCATTGAGTTTCCCTACATATTAAATCAGAAATTTAACATCAAAGAGCTGTCTGGTCTGATAGTATAAAAGAGCTCTAGGGGTTCAATGAGAGGCAAGACTTAACACAGTTCATGTGCTATTTCCCTTGTCCTGTTACATCCTTTTGGGGCCTTACATATCCTTAAATAAGGTTAAGAAAGGCAAATGCTTAAGCAATAAAAAAAGAAAAATGAATGATACTTTCAGTTCAGCTAGGAGGATTTTGGCAAATAGAGTTTACACTGGCTTCTTAGATGGCAATCTTCATAACTCAGCTCCTATTATAAATCCAGTGGGTTTTCATAACACACTGTAGTCAGGATCTCCTATGGGTATTTTATTTTTTATTACTGCTTTTTAAAAATGTTCTGTATAAAGGAACCATAGAGACAGGATTATACTCTGTCCCATAACTCTGAGAAGAGACAATTAATATTTCCTGGCCTTATATAGAGAAAGAACTCTAAATCTGGAATTCAGTAGTCAATTAACCAATCAATAATAATTTATTAAGAGTTCTCCCTACATGCTTGGCACTGCCTCAGGTTTAGGGTTCATGAAAACAAAATAAGAGAATATTAACTGATATAAAGATGCTTACAACTAATGAAGAAAATAACAAAGATGTGCTAAGAAAATTAATATTAAGTGCAGTAATAGAAATAAATCTACCCTCCAAGATCAAAGCTTCTTTTCTTATATTCACAGATAATTTCATACCTTCTCCACTCAATGAAACTAAAAATATTTCTTCCTCTCTACCAGATCTTTGAACTTCACTCTTGTAACCATTATGGGTTCTCACTGATTAACTTTCAAGACTCTGTTTCACTTCTTGGCCATCTCCAGGACATGCCTTTTTTCCTTTATTTTTATTACAGTTTTTTTTTTTAATTTTCAAAACATGCATGGATAATTTTCAATGCTGATCCTTGCAAAATCTTGTGTTCCAAATTTTTGCCTCCTTGCCCCCACCCTCTTCCCTAGATGGCAAATAATCCAACATATGTTAAACCTGTTAAAATATAATTAAAACCAATATATTTATATACATTTATACAATTATCAGGCTACACAAGAAAAATCAGATCAAAAAGGAAAAAAAAATGAGAACGAATACAAGAAGCAAGCAAATAATAAAAAGAATGAAAATGTTATGTTGTGATCCACACTCAGTTCCCACAGTCCTCTCTCTGGGTCCTCTTTATCACAAGATCATTGGGAATAGCCTCAAAAAGAGCCCAGAAGGACATGTCAGCCTTTCTCTTTTTATAGATAGCTTTTATGTGTTTTCTTCCTACTTTAGAATATAAGTACTTGAAAATCAACAACTATTTTTCTTGTGTGTGCATATATCCCCAAGGCTTAGCAGTTGGTCTGATACACAATAAGCATTTTATAAATGCATTATACACCTATCTATCCACTTATAAATTCTTCTATTTTTTTTATTTATTGAGTTTGAGAGGTATGTTGTTATCAGCTGGGGAAATCAAAGAACGATGCATAATTTGAAACTTAGAGGGAGACATCAATTTTACAAAGCAGAAAGCCATTCTTTGAATGCCTTTTAAGAAATGAATGAATTCCAAGAATGAGAGACCTCTGGTAAGAAGCACAGAGAAGGGAGAAAGAGACTCTAAGAAAAAGAGAAAAGGCCAGTATGGTTAGGTTGCCATTGAGAGTTGGAGAATATAGTCCATTCACTCCTTGATGAATTTTGTAGATAGGTTAGAGAGATATTAGTTCATATCCTGTTTATGACAATTATTCAACTCTTTGACCATGAATCAATCATTTAATGTTTGTGAGACACAGTCTGATCATTTGTAAACTGGGAATAAAAATCCTTGAATTGCTCACTTTTTAAATAGGTAGCAGCTTTTGCAGTGTTTGACACATGGAGTTGTGAAGATCAAGTGATTTAATCTATGTAAAATGTTTTGTAAATATAAAAGTGATGACATTTGGCATCAACATCATCATTATCAACATGTACATCATTATCTTTAGCTTTATAGTTACTGGTCACCAAGATGATCTCATTGCATGAGGTGTTCCCAACATATAAAATTTGATTCAGCAAATAAAGATATGCAATATTTTTATTTATAACAGAACATTAATTTAATTAGTTTACTGAGCACCTACTCTGTGGAATTTTTTACTAAATCAATTTGACCCTTTTGCTATATTACTCATCTTAGAAATCATTCTTGTATTCAAAATGTAAAGATGAAAAATCAATGAATATCATATTTTAATCACATACCAAAAATTTTAACTACCAAATTTTAGCTCTAAATCCTCTTCTGTTAAGTATAAGAGAATTTGGTTTAGACTAGAATCTCAGACATGAAGAATAAGGGGAGGATCAGTATAGAAACTAGAAAAATAGATTAATACCATATCCTATATTCACTCCTGGATATAGCCTGGAATTCCTTCTTAAGACAGAAATCCATAGACCTTATACTTAACTGCTAATGACAATTTATGCATGAGGAGATTTATTTTACATTCAAAATGCTTCAGAAAGCTATTAGCCATTTAAATCCTGGTCATTTTAATTGTTCACTTAAGGTGATTGCTTTGTAGGAATCATTTTTTAGTTGAGGTCGATTTACCAAAGGTGGCATGATGGTGTATAAGGCAGGGTGTGTACCAACGGAGGTAAAAAAAAAAAATATATATATATATACATATATATATGTGTGTGTGTGTATATATATATATATATAGGTTCTTGCTATATCATTTTCTTAAATATACCTAAGTCAATAGTTAATTAGTATTTATTGGATAATGGATAATTTACATTCGACTTTAACATTTGATTCATCAGTGATAAAGGAAAAATATTATCACCTACAATTAATAACAGGGGAGAAAGCAATAGAATGAGAGGCTCAAATTGATAGTTTTAGTAAACAGTTTCTTTACTCTTTAAGGTTATTCTGAGAACTCTTGAGAGTGATCTTTCCCTGAGAACCTAAAATTACTAGTGTGGATGTGAATATAAGTAGGAAGAATAAGATCAGAGTATTTGCTACAACAATAATGCAGTATCATTATTATAATCATTAACTTTTGTACTTGATTTGCCCTCAGAGCTATTGAAGCTCTTATGTCAATGGTCCCACACTATTATGTTCTATGAATTTTAGTCATATTTTAGACTTATCACCTTCTATCAGATGATTATCTATCACCTCTTGCTGGTGTCATCATGTATGTTTCCATTTATCTGTTTTGCTTACTTTCTCATGCTTTATTATTTTCCCTTGTAATTTTCAGGGACTAGGGAATTAAAAAATCAAGTTTCTTAAAATTGCACATAAAATGAAAATAAATAGATTCTAAATAAGGATCTAAGAAGCTATTCTATGAGTAAGGTACATAACATTTAAGTAAATAAATTTTATTATATCTATTTTTGCTTCTCAGAAGTTTTTGTGCTTTCTTCTAAGTTTGTTACTATGTGTAAGTAGATGAGATTTCTCCAAAATTAACTTCTAAATAAATGAAGTGTTACTGTGATAAATAGTTATTTCAGAGTTCCTTAGACTTCTTCCCTCTTCTCCCTCCCCCATACTATTGAGCATTATTTTTTTTTAACAGATGAGAAAACAGACTTGAAAAGGAATAAAAAAAAGATGATGATAAATCGCTCAATTCCATTCATTCTTTCTGTCATGGCCCCTTGAATGAACTGTGAATGGACATGTGTGAAAAAAAATTATTATAAAGGTCTTGAGGATATAGGAGTCAGGTAAACATTGAATACCCTCCTCCTGCAAAAGACTGTAAGAAATAGGCTCCTTTTTTCATAATCATAGTTCTCATGGTTCAGAACAACATCACAATCTTTCTCTTGCTTACTAAAAGCAACAAATAAAATGATTTAGTAAGGAAACATGGAAAGATAACCTTGTGAAGACAAACTTCTCTATGGGCACAAGTAGTCCCAATCTATCTCATCTTCTATATCAGATTGCCTAATCTCTCACCTATATCTCATCTCTACTGATTTAAAAAAATTATCTTGGGATCTTCAGAATATATAGATATTCTCTTGGCTTTCTAGCAGTTTTATTTTTGTTGCTGATTTTGCCTAAGGAGGAATAGAAGGGTCTTCTGACTAGGATACAGAAGGAAAATAAATAACTTTGTAAGTCATAAAAGGGAAAAAAAAATTCTCTCCAGCTCTAAAAGTACTATGGAAATGTCCACATTTACAAAACTCCTTCCTTTAGAAATTGTATAGCCATTCTCTTGAGATGAAATTTGATTTCACTAGGCAAATTTAATCAACACAAACAGTATTTAAATGCTTGATGCATTGACGAGAGAATGTTCATACTCCATGCCATGAGCCTTGAAATCTGAAAAATCAAGGCTTTCTTGGTATACTGAAGGTTTCTATTCATTACTTGGGGCTGTAGTCTAGAAAAGCTATCAAAAGTGAATCATGAGATTACAGGGTTTAGGACAGGAGTAATGTGAGAGATCATTTGACTTAACCTCTAATTTATGACGGAGGAAACAGAATCAGAGATGGGATGATTTGCTAAAAGGTGTCATCTATGAATAAGCAGGAAAGGTGAGATTTAAATCAAGATTTCCTGATTTCAAATACAGAATACTTTTTCCAAATATCAGTCTATTCAAGTATGCAAGCTTGCGGAATATCACTCCACTGAAATTTTATTTGTTTTCCCCCCTAGATATACCTGGATAGGCTTTTAATATAAATCCTTAATTTCCTCATCTCTATCCCCATACCAATATAGCTAAAGATAGACAATTGGAGTCATAGACAAGGCAGGTGAATAATTGGAATGAAATAATTTTGAATAGTGGAATAGAGGGGAAGGCATAATGAAGAATATTTTTTTCTATGTCTTTCATTTTTATAATATATGAACAAACATTTAACTACCTGTACTATGTCAGGCATGCTTTAGTTGACAGGGATACAAATAAAAAAGAAAATATCTCTTTTTTGCATAAATACAAAATACAAAGAGCAATTAAAATACAAAAGAATAAGCCTGTCAAACATGTTATCTTCTGCTATACATAACTTCTTAATTTAAAAAATAACAATAATATACAGATATAGGAACATTACTTTTGGTATAAAGATTTCATTGTTATGAGGAACTTCCAGATAGAGAAACTTTTTCTAGCAATTGTAAGGAAGCACCTTCCTTACAACTTAAAATTTTATTAAGATGTATAGAACATCAAAAAACTAAATTATTTGCCCAGTCTAACAGCCAAAACTTATTTGATAGTAAACTCAAATCCAGTTTTTCCTAACTTCAAGGCCAACTTTCTAACCATTTAGCTATGATGCCTCAATAAATAGAAAATTTATAAAATACAAATACAAAGTGATTGGTTTATGGTGTTAGTAAATGACAATCATGAAAAGTTTTCTGGCATTGAGATAAATTTAGAAATGAAACATTCCAAGAGGCATGTTGAAGAGAGTATTCTAACTATTCCAAGTGTTCACAGTGACCCTTCTTTAATCTGCTCAATTCAGCTTTGCAGATGGCTTTCAGTATTGTGTGACTCAGGGTTAAGGGGCTGTCCCCTGCTCCTTTATTGATTGCTGAATTGGAAGAGTTAACAACTCAATAAACTTTACAAAGAAGGAGGCAGCTTCCATCTGAACATAGAGTAAGTAGGTGACAGAATTTAAGGTCTAATCACTCAGAGAAGATAGGATGAAGCAGGATAGTGACTATCCTTTATTGAAAAAGAAAAGTGATTGTATTTTATCCTGGAAGTAATAGGGAACCACTGAAATTTCTTGAAAAAAAAGTGATCAGGTCTGCATTTTAGGGATATCAATTTTGCAGTTGTATGGAGGGTAGAAGGAAGAGACACTTTAATCAGAGAGACCAATAAAATAATTACTGCAATATAAAAAAAAAAAAGACCACAGTTTAAGACCTAAAAACATCCAGAAAAATAAATCACTGAATCACTCTGAAAACGTTACATTTTGTGACAAATCAAGTTTGGAGGTCCAATAACAACTCAACTCCATGATTGTGCTTTACATGTCTCAGCCTGGTTTTGCTTTAGAGAGGTAATCAAGTGAGAAGATCACTGAAATAAAACTGGAAGAAGCATTAGAATTCAAATTGTTCTACCCTCTCATTTTCACACTAGGAGACTGAGAATTAATTCTGTTGAAATCAAGGCAATTAACACTCAGGATAGAGCCCTGGGGAATATTCATGATTAGTAAGCCTGACCTGGATGAATATTCACTGAAAGAGACTAAGAAGTAGCAGTCAGAAAGGTAGAAGAAGAACTAATGGAAAACATCATCACAAAAATGGAGAAAGAAAAGAATGATGAAGAAAATAGGATGATTGACAGTGCCAAGGTTACTGAGACTACAGGAAGGCTAAGAACAACAACAACAATAAAATGACAAATTGTGCAATTAAGAGATCATTATTGAGTTTGCACAGAACACTTTTATTTGAATGATGAGCAGACAGCAGAAAGTTAAGAAATAAAAGAGAAGAAAGGAAGTGGAGACCTAGAATCTAGGTAGGATCATGAGTGGATTAAGTCACAAACTAGTGGAGAACTATGGCAATTATAGATATAGTTAGCATAGATAAATGAATCAAGTGAGGCTTATTCATGCATCCCTTTGTTTGTTTATTTATTTGGAAGATGAAAAAGACAGGGAAATATTTACAAGCAACAAGGAAGAAAGCAGTAGATTAAAGCAGGAGAGATGAGATATAGGTGAGAGACTAAGTAATCTGATGGAAAAGATGAGATAGATGGGAATCACTTATGAATTGTTTTGAAAGGCATAAATAGCAGTTAATAAGTATTTATTAAACAACTGTCATGTCTCAGGTACCACATTAAGTGCTTGGGATTCAAAGAAAGGGAAAAAACAAACAAAACCAGTCCCTACTCCTGAAGAGTTCACAGTGTAATCAGGAAGACACCACTTAGAGAATTGTATATGAGAAATATATATGTATATATTTTTCTGGACTGGAAGAAGGACTGGGAGAATTTTCTTCTAAAGGTATGACTTTAGATGAGCTTTGAAGGAATGCATAGAACCCAGAAAGAAGAAATAAAGAGAGAACATTCAAGTCATGATGTTGTGCCTGTCTCAGTTTCCCTCAGTTACTGTCTCAGTTTCCCTCAGTTACTGTCTCAGTCTCCCTCAGTTACTGTCTCAGTTTCCCTCAGTTGCAGTATCAGTCTCCCTTAATTGCTGTTTCAGTCTCCCTTAATTGCTTTGTCCCAGCCAGAATAGCAATCCCCACTTCCTGACCTTCAGAAATAATTGGACTTACATTCCAAAGTAATCAGGAAACCTCCAGATGGCCAGCCTGGACCTCCCCCTTATCTATCTATGACCCAGACAAGCAGTCTGCTTTGGCAAGGCTCCTTACTCCCTAACCTGTCAGAACTGAATTTATGGTTTCCTTGGACACCAGATGTGCTCAGCTGTTGCCATGAGTTCTTTGTCTCCCTGAGCTATATAGGACTCTATATAATGTTTGAAGTTCCTTGATGACATCGCTGTGTACTTTGTATTCAGTCAGCTAACATGGTTACTGAGTATTTTGTATTCAGTGGGCTAACATGGCTGTGGCTGTGTTAATCTCTGGCCTGGACTGTGTGCTTTGAGACATAAGTCCCACCAGTCCTGATCCATAGCTATGGATTCTGAACTCTCAATTAACATCAATAAAGCATTACCTAATTTCCATGTGTAACACTGCCTCAGTTTCTCCCTGAGCATTACAATGAGTGACAACCAGTACCAGGCTGAAAAGTCAGAAGACAGAGTGTCTGCTACAAAAATTTCAAGGAGACCATTGTTACTGGATCAGATATTATGGGGTACCAAGAAATGATAGGAAGTTGAAGAGAGGAATATTTATTTGATTCTGAAGTTAAAAGATAAGTAAAGCTAAGGTTTATTGAATAGGGGAGTGACATAGAACTGGTCTTGAAAGCAATCAGATAGCTAAATAAATAGAGGAGTAGGAAAGACTTAAAACAGATCAACAGACTGTTGCAATAGTTCAGGTTTGAAGTGATAAAGACCTACACCATTTATATGTGATTTTAGTATTTGAAACATTTTGCAGAGTATTCTATTAATATTCCCTAAAGTCCTAAAAGTAGATGTTAGTATTTCCCCCATTTTATAGATGAGGAAATTGAATCTCAGAAAGTTTAAGTGACTTGTGTAAGGTAACATGAATAAGGTTATATTAGTATCCAGGTACTCTAAATCGACAATTCTCTTAATTATGGAGGGAAATTGAAACTTGGCAAAAGGTTCTTTTCCATTTGGTGGTGTTATCAACCAGTATGACTATTAGATGGCAGGATACTTGTATTTTTCCCATCTGTTGTGTATCTGCCTCCTGCTAGGCCAAATCCTATTACCCGGACTAAATGCACATTTATAATAGAATGTGAAACAGAAATGGGTGGCACTAGATGATCTTTTGTATTTCTTTCAGTTATATATTCTTAGATCCTAAGAAGTTTTGGGGGTGAAAAATATTTGTAGAAATATGAGTGTATATGTGGAAAGAATGCAGGGTAGAAAATGATAAAAAACACATATACATGTCTATTAAAGGTTACATGGTGTTGATTAGGTGAGAAAAAGGTGAACCCCATTCTTAATAAAGATGAGACATCAGTGTTTCTCTACAAGAAAGTGATGAGAGATCTGTTAAAAGGGGAAGCTATTATTTCATGCTTTCATATAAGAAAGTTAACTTAGGAATTAAATGATACTTCAATGCTTTGAAAAATCCGTGATCTTTTTTTAAATTTATTTTTTCTTTATTAAAGCTTTTTATTTGCAAAACATAAGTATGGGTAATTCTTCAACATTGACCCTTACAAAGCTTTCTGTTACAAAATTTTCCCCCCTAGTCCCCATCCCTCCCCTAGATGGCAGGATATCCACTACATGCTAATTATGTTAAAATACTTGAAAAATCGAATATATGTATACATATTTCCATAGTTATTGTTGTGCAAAAAAAATTGTATCTACCAGAAAAAAAATCAGAGAAAGGAAACACAATGCAAACAAACATCAATAGAGAGCATGAAAGTGTTATGTTGTGGTCCACATTTCATATCCCTCTCTCTGGGTGTATATGGCTTTCTTCACTGAACAATTGGAATTGGTTTGAAAAATTTTGTGGTGGAAGAGAGCCATGTCCATTAGAATTGATCCTCATATAGTCTTCTTGTTGCCATGTATAAAGATTTCCTGGTTCTGCTCATTTCACTCAGCATCAGTTCATGCAAGTCTCTCCAGGCCTTTCTGAAATCATCTTGTTGGTCATTCTTACAGAACAATAATATTCCATAACATTCATATACCATAATTTATTCAGCCATTCTCCATTTGATGGGCACCCATTCAGTTTCCAGTTTCTAGCCACCACAAAAAGAGCTGCCACAAACATTCTTGCACATGTGGGTCCCTTTCCCTCCTCTAATATCTCTTTGGGATATAAGCCCAATAGAAACACTGCTGGGTGAAAGGTAATGCACAGTTTGATAACTTTTTGAGTATAGCTCCAAATTGCTCTCCAGAATGGCTGGATCCGTTCACAGCTCCACCAACAATGCATCAGTGTCCCAGCCTTCCCACATCCCCTCCAACATTCATCATTATCTTTTCCTGTCATTTTAGCCAATCTGACAGCTGTGTAGTGGTACCTCAGAGTTGCCTTAATTTGCATTTCTCTGATCAATAGTGATTTGGAGCCCCTTTTCATATGACTAGAAATAGTTTTAATTTCATCATCTGAAAATTGTCTGTTAATATCCTTTGATCATTTATCGATTGGAGAATAGCTTGAATTCTTATAAATATGAGACAATTCTCTATATAAAAAATCTGTGATCTTACTGATGTCGGCACTCCTTTTAACACATTTGCATATGTTCTAACTTCTTATATCTCCTGAACTTGTCCTTCTGTGAATCTAGTGTGGAATTTTCTCTAACTCTTAACAATCTTGTGAGGAAAATAAATAGATCCCATAGGGCATTTATTGAAAATCCTCTCTTTCTCTCAATCTGGAACTATTGGCCATATCCTTTGAGCCAGCAGTGTCTTTAGTGAGTCTATATTCCAAAAAGATTGTAAAAAAGGAAAAATGACCTACTTGTGTAAAAATGTTTGTAGTAGCCCTTTTTGTAGTGGCTAGAAAGTAGAAACTAAATGGTTGCCAATCAGTTGGAGAATGGCTGAATAAGTTATGGTATATTAATGCTCTGAAATAGTATTGTTTTGTAAGAAATGACCAGCAGGATGATTTCAGAAAGGCCTGGAGAGACTTACAAGAACTGATGCCAAGTGAAATGAACAGAACCAAGAGATGCTAAGTTGAGTAGAACCAGGGGGAAAAAAGAGGATTATATGATGATCAACTGTGAGGGACTTAGCTCTTTTCAACAATGAGGTGATTCTGACCAATTTCAATGAACTTATGTTGGAGAGAGCCTTCTGAATCCAGAAAGACCATGGGAATTGAATGTGAGTCATAACATAGTATTTTCACCTTTTTTTGTTGTTCTTTTTTTGTTTGTTTTTTTCTCACTTTTTAAATTTTTGATCATATTTTTCTTGAGCAGCATGATAAATGTGAAAATATGTTTAGAAGAATTGCACATGTTTAATCTATATTGGGATACTTCCTATCTAGGGGAAGGGGGAGGGGAGGAAAGGAGAAAAATTTGTAACACAAGGTTTTGCAAAGGTTAATATTGAAAACTATCTTATATGTATTTTGAAAAAAATTAAAAAAATATTATTATATTTAAAAAAAAGAAAATCTTCTGCTGTCATTCCATGACTTCCTTTTCTAGTGAGATCTATCTCTGATGGTAAACATAATGCTACTTTGGTGTAATTTTTCATTGGTTACATTTTGTATTTGTAAAATAATGTTTACAATGTACTCCTCCAAAACCTTGAAACTTTAATCCTCCAATGGCTGCAGAATTCCATTTTATAGAACAGGGCTTCCTCACCTGTTGTAGAATTTACATATGCTTACAACTATATTTAACATATTTATAATATACAATATGCATATATTTATTTATATAAGATATCTAATTGCAGCCCAATATATTTTAATTTTTACATTTTAAAACAGTCTGAGAAGGCATCAATAATCTTCAATAATTGGCATTCTGAAGGTGTCTGTGATGCCAAAAACTTTAGAACTTTTGGTATAAAACTGTATGCCATCACTAGAAGAATGTCAGTGTTTAAAAATAGGTTTTTGATTCAGGAAGAAGATCAGTTATTTAAAGCATTGCAGAATTTCCTAGTTTTTTACATGGTTTGTCATTTATCTGCTATATCTGGGAAATTTAATCAATCAATAAGTATTTATTCTATGTACCTGGCAGAGTGAAATACCTAGCTACCATATCTCTATCTCTATACATACCTATACATCTTTCTCTCTCTCTCTCTCTCTCTCTCTCTCTCTCTCTCTCTCTCTCTTTCTCTCTCTCTCTCTCTCTGTGTATATATATACATATATGTGAGTGTGTGTGTGTGGGCTTGCATATCTATTTATCTATCTGTATATGCATACAAATACACACATATGTGTCTACATGCATATATGTTTTTACAAATATAAAAGTATACATATAAAGCATATACTTTAAAAGTTGGATCTAATTATATACAAACATAATATAAAGGGACTGATATCCATACATATGGAAGGAACTCTGTACAGTTAGATCAAACTTCTTAAATAATTAAAGTTTTAATTCAGAAAATAGTTTTCTAGCATCTGGGGTACAGATTATAATGCCCTTCACAATCCTGAAGTGTTGAGTTCTTTGTTATTCAAAGAACTTCAACCTTACTCTCAAGCAAACCACAACCTAATTTTCTCCAAATACATTTCTAAATCTTTCTAATTAGGAAATCTCCATGGTCTTAGAGGAAAGAGCTATGGTAGTCTAAATGTCTTCTAATGGTCCATTGTTATGGAATTAAGAGTTAAAACTTATTGCATGAAACAGATTTACTTAACAACTATTAACTCTTTCTGGTGTCAATTTTTGAAGTTTCCATAGAAAATAATTTCTGCTTTGTGGTTTCTTTACTAAGACAAAAATCTCTACATTTCTGACAAATCTTGCAAATACTAAAGTAAATAAATATATAAACAAACAGGTATTTAATCTTTATAGACAGTTAAAAAGATAGATGTACATATATGTATATATGTTGTATGGATGTGTGTATATATATATGTACATATATAATTTGTATAATGATATATTATGAAATTCTCAATTTCTCAATCAATTTTCATACCTTTTTCTCTATATTCTTCTAATTTTACATTGATCTAGATTTGATCTAACAAATTAGTTATCAGACAGCATAGGCAAATTATTCAAAAACAATTCTCCTATGGACAACTGTTCCATTCTTGTCTTTCAAAATATAATTAATTTCCATCTTACTTAGCATATATGTATGTATATGTATACACAGATATGTATAAATTTTTGTAAAAAAGCAGTTTGGTACATACACATGCACAGATACACATATACTTTTCTCTAAATTGATGTTTGTTAAAATCACATTTTCTTCTTTAAACTGAAACAATAAGTTATTAGAGTTCAAAATTATGCTATCTATTTGTATCAGTAGCTCCAGCAAATTTGGGGTAGATTGAAAAATAAAGGACAAGAATTCTTTTGTATTTCTCACTGGTTCAATTTCCAGTATCCTTCTCTATATTCTAAACTCTTCAATTCAAATAGGTTTTTCTCAGTGATTTCTTCCAGGCTTCCAGCCCTCTTCAGTATAATAATACATGCATGCACCTTTCTTTGAAATCAAAGATTATTTTTTTCACCAATGTATCTTGTTTTTGAAAAAAATAAAAGAACTGTTCTCAAATGCATTCCTGGATGTTCCCAAAAGTCACAGAGAGGGAGCCTCTGTTATTTGCATCCTTTGATGGCAACCTCATCTACCACGCCCTGACAGGGGCATTTTGAAATTGCAGCCTCCATCATTTCCCAGAGAACAGATGGTGAAAGAAATAAAGTTCAGGAGAGTGCAGCCGTTTGAGCTGATAGTATCAGTATTTCTCTCTCTCTCTCACAGCCCCCCAATGCTCAGAACCACATTTGCCACTAAATTCGAATTGCAGAAGCCAGATGGAAGAATGAGATGAGAAGGAACAGTCTGTTTGATTTGCTTTCACATGTTTTATGACTTGCCATGAGTAGATTATAGATTTGGAAATTAAGGTATGACAGTCAGGAAATCTGGGGACCTTGGGGCGGGAGAGAAAGAATAAAGCTTTATAAATGGCTGGAGCATTTGAGAGGAATATCAGGTAGTAGAGAAGAGGGAGGGGTAGAAATCAAGGAAGAAGTCAAGAAGAGACAGGAAGAAAAAAAAAAACATAAAGGAGCAGGAAGTTAAAAAACAAAAGGGAGAAAGGATCCCTGATAAGAATAGAGAAGAAAAATGAAGAGACAGAGTAAAGAGATGAAGAAAAATCTGAGATAAGATGAAACAAAGTAGAAAGATGGAAAAAAAAGAGAGATTGCTGACTTTATTAATTCATTGCTTCTTGATTCTATCCAGGTAGTTTCCATCTCTAAGGATAACAACTTTGCCCTTCTTCACCCTTAGGAGATATTTTCATGACAGCAGTCAGTGGAAAAAGAGATATAACTTCGTATTCAACTCTCTGGTGAAGAAACTTTCTTCTTTCTAAACTTATCATTCCGAATTTCTTGGGAAATAGGCCCATAGTCTGTCAGGAAACTTATAGTGGAAGTTTTACAGCATAGTAGGATCTACCAGAACTTGGGCTCTGATCGCCTTACCTTTGATAATTCAGTGTCATATCACTTCCAGGGTGTGAAAAAAGATTTTTTCATAGAGGTCAAAAGAAGAAAGTCAATAGAGAATAAATTCTCTGACAAAATTAAGAGCTACTTAAATTTGCTGCAGAGGTGAAATTGATTGAAATCCTACCTGTAGGGCCTCAGACCTTATTCTGATTGCTCATCTTATTTATAATATTTTCTGTAAATCCCTAACATATCTTGAAATCTAAATGAAATGGTGTTATATATAAATATTCATATATATAATACATATTATATATATATATATATATTATATTGCTATGACCTTTGGAAAAAAATCACTGAAAATAGACCAATAAATGTTGTTGAAGTGAATAGTTGATTTCATGTGATTAAAATAGGATTTTCCAAGAACTCTACTTTTTTTTTTGTTTATGCTAAGTATAGCAAGGAACAAATCCAGGGTCTGTGTAATTAAATTAATTATTAATTAAATTTATTATGATTAATTAAATTTGAGGCTTTAATTACTTTGGATGTTTTGTTGCTGTAGCTATTTTGCAGTTATTGTTTGGTAGATGAAAATGTTTGTATTCTTGCATATCTATTATTATTCATGCAATTCTGTCAACACCTACTCAACATGTAATGGATGATAGTTCTCAATCCAAGAGATACACATTCAGAAAACAAGAAGAAAAAAAGGCATGAAAAAAGAAACAAAATAAAGGAGTACTTATAGAAATTATCCAATAGTTAACTTTATTAATGGTTTCAATAAATACCTGCACATGAAGTAGATCATCTTAAAATTCGACAATGAAAACTATTTATTCTCCTGAGTGAACTCTTCTAGATGTTGTAATTTTTAAGACAGAAATCACTTGAATCATAGTTATATTTGGTAGTATTTTTCTAAGACAGTAAACTTTTATTCTTGTAAAGGAATTATGTTAGGTACAGGTTAAGATTGGGAGTTATGCTTTTGGACTCCTTACTCTATCAGAATTCCAGAAAGAATATAATTTTTAGAATATAGCAGAATAATTCTAGGAGAAGAGTCAGGAAACTTGGGTTCTAATCTTAATCAAAGTAGCTAAGTCTTCACAGTTCATCAGCCTTACAATATTGCTGTTACTGCGTATAATGTTCTCCTGGTTCTGCTTACTTTACTTTGTATCAGCTCATATAAATCTTACCAGGTTTTTCTGAAAATGTCCTAATCATTATTTCTTCTAACACAATAGTACCTATCAATTCTTAATATTCTGTGCTATAAAGTCCTTTTCAGCTTTGACATTCTATATTCTGATTCTTTCAAGCTATAGTACTCTTTGTTATAAAAATTCTTTTTCCTAGCTCTAACATTGTACGATTCTTTTGAGAACTCCATGTATAAACCCTTCTCTCTCCTTTTCTAGTAGAAACTTGACTTTCTAGTTCCTACTTGTTGATAGCATTGGATAACCTTCCCTAAGATAATACAAAACTTGAGAGTTATTGAGATCATTGCCTCACATTTGAACTACCTCAAGAGCATGTTGGTTGACAGCCCAGGATCAAAACTCTCCCTGTTTTATGCCATCCTATGTTCTGCTCTGAAATTGATCTTTTAGTGTTTTTCACCGTCCTATTCAATAAAATACATTAGGTTCCAGTTCTCTCCAAAATCAAATATAAAATCTTCTGCTTGACATTTTTATACCTTGACCCTCTATTGTATTTCCAGTCTTTTTTTTCCCATTATTTTCTACCATGTACTCAATGATTTAATGATACTGGCCTTCTTTCTGTTCCCTACACAAAATACTACATCTCCAGACTCCAAACATTTTTATAATTTATTTGTTTGTTTTCAACATTTATTTTTATTTTTTTTATTTTTTGTTTTAATTTTAGTTTAATTTATTTATTTAATATTTCCCCCAGTAACATTCAAAACAAAAAAAAATTGTACTTGTTTCTAAAATTTTTAATTTCTAGGTTTTCTCCCTTATCCTCATGCACAATTAAGAAACCACTTGTGAAGTTATGCAAAACATTTCCATAAAAGTCAAATTGTGAGAAAAACCCACAGATCTCCCACACTAAAAAGAAAATCAAGAAAAATTAAGAGAGAGAGAGAGAGGGAGAAATAGAAACAGAGAGAGAGAGAGAGAGAGAGAGAGAGAGAGAGAGAGAGAGAGAGAGAGAGAGAGAGAGAGAGAGAGAGAGAGAGAGGGAGAGAGAGAGAGAGGGAGAGAGGGAGGCAGGAAGGAAGGAAGGAAGGAAGAAAGAAAAGTAAAAGAAGAGGGAGAAAGAGAGGGAGGAAGGGAGAGAGAGATAGAAAGAGAATATTTCAGTCTGTATTCAGATATAATCAGTTTGGGTATGGTTAGGATTTTTCATGGTATGCCCTTCAGAATAATTGTGGATGATTGTACTGCTGAGAACTACTGAGAATCATTTACAGCTGGTCATTCCAGAACATTGCTATTACTTTGTACACAGTACATTTCACTTTGCTTGAGTTCATGGAAGACTTTTCAGGTTTTTGTTTTCCTTCTCAAAGAGCACCCTGTTCACCATTTCCCATGGAACAATAATATTCTATCATAAACAAACACCACAAACACACATAATATTGTGCCATTCTCCAATTGATGGTCATCCCCTTAATTTTGAATTAATATATTTTTTTTTACCCTGATAGCTGCTGTGAGTATTTTTTGTATATATAGGTCATTTTCCTTTTTTCTCCCCAAATCTTTTTTGGAATTCATGCCAAGAAATGGTGTTGTTAGGTCAAAGGATATACATGAATGGATAGCCCTTTAGTCACAGTTCGTATCTTTTGATCATTTACAGATTGAGGCATGGCTCTTATTTTTTACAAATTGGACTCAATTCCTTCCATGTTTGAGAAGCAGAGAAGCTTGCTTTGAAATTCTTTTTACAATTATTTATTGCTAAATAAATTTCCCCCCATTTATTTTCTCCTTTCCCTCTGTCCCTGCTTGAAAGTGTTTTGGCATTGACTACTCCTTTTCCCAATAGGTCTTTCTTTTATCACCCTCCCCCTTTCCCAAATCCCCATTTCCCTCCTGTTTTCCTGCAGGGTAAGATATATTTCTATATCTGTATTGAAAACGTGGTTATTTCCTCTTTGAGCCAATTGATGGTAAGGTTCCCTTTCTCATCCTTTATTTTCCCTTTTTCTTTTCACTGTAAAAGCATTTTCCTACTTCTTTTTTATGGCAGATAATTCATACCATTCCATTTCTCCCTTTCCCTTCCCAGTACATTCTTCTCTCAGTCTTTAATTCCATCATAAAAAAAAAAAAAAAAAAGTATCACCCTTTCATATTCAACTCACACTTGTGTCCCCATCTACATATACTCCTGCTATAATAATGAGAAACTTTTCATGAATTACAAACATCATCCTCCCAAATAGGGATGTAAACAGATAAACCTTATTAAATTCTTTATGATATAACTTTCATGATTTTCTTGTGTTTCTCCAGAGTTCTGTATTTGAAAATCAAATTTTCCATTAAACTCTAGTCTTTTCATCACAAATGTTTGAAAATCCTTTGTTCCATCAAATAGCCATCTTTTCCTCTGAAAAATTATACTACATTTTGCTGAATAGGTGATTCTTGGTTGTGATTCTATGGACTCTCTGGAATATTATATCCCAAGCCCTTTGGTCCTTTAATGTAGAAACCATTAAATCTTGGGTTACCCTGACTGTGGCTCCACTGTACTTGAATTGTTTATTTTTCAATGCCTGCAATATTTTTCCCTTGACCTTGGAGTTCTGGAATTTGGCTAAAATATTCTAGGCTCTTATTTTGATCACGACTTTCCGATTGACCAATAATTTTTAAATTTTCTCTTCTGGATCTATTTTTCAGGTCAGTTGTTTTTCCAATGAGATATTTCACATTTTCCCCCAATTTTTTTGGTTTTGCTTTATTGTATTTAGATTTTTCATGAAGTCATTAACTTCCATTTGCTCAATTGTATTTTTTAAGTTATTTTAACATAATTTTTTTTTCAGTGAGCTTTTGTATCTCTTTTCTCATTTGGCCAATTTTGATTTTTAAGGTATTTTTCTCATTAGGTTTTTACATTTTTGCAACTCTTTCAATTCTTTTCCTAATTTTTCCTCTTTTTCTTTTACTTGATTATCAAAATCCCATTAGAACTCTTCCATGGCCTGAGTCCAATTCTTATTTTTCTTGGTGGGTTTAGATGTAGGACATTTGACTTTGTTATCATCTTTTGAATTTGTGTTTTGATCTTTTTTGTCACCATAATAACTTTCAATTGTCAGAAACTTTTTTTGTTGTCTGCTCATTTTTCTAGTCTATTACTTGTTTTAACTCTTTGTAAAAGTAGGGCTCCATTTCCAGGGTGGAAGGTCCACTCTCCCAAGTTTCAGGAGTTTTCTATAGCTATTTTCATAGATCTTCTTAGGAACCTAACCACAACTACTCTTTTCTGCCCTTGAGCTGTTGGAAATGTCCCTGTCCAATTGTAGCTGTAAGATCCAATGTTCTGAATTTCTGAAATGAGTTCTACTTTGCTGATGCTCGGGCCCTGAGACTGGGACTAGGGCTGCACTGATGTGGCTTGCACTAGGACTGCAGATTGGACTCCCACTGAACTTCTAAATCTTTCCTGGTGTTCCAGGGACTGAGAGGTCCAGAAGCCTCTACTACTATCGCTGATTCAAAGGGTCCACCTTGCTGAATCTGGAGTCCAGCGGAGACTGGGTCCGGCATGAAGTGGATCGGGGTCAGCATGACTGGGGCTGGGGCTGTGCTGGACAACAATGTGATTATGTGGTAGTTTCCAACTCTGGTTCCCCAAATCTTTTCTGCTGACTCCAAGTTCCCCTTTGGTGTCTTTGGGCTATGAATTCTGAAAGCCACTAGCACTGCCACTGATTTCGAAGTCAATCTGGGTCCCAGATTACTTGGGGTGGCCTGCATTAGGACTGTCCACTGGACTCTGACTGTGATATCACAGATCTTTCCTGCTGACCTTCTAAATTCTTTTTAGCTGGAAAATGTGCTAGTATATCTTTTGGGTTGTTCTGATGCTCTAAAATTTGTTTGGAGTCATTATTAAATGAATTTGGATTGGCTCAGAGGCAAGGTTGGTTGAGTTCCTACATTTACTCCCTTATCTTGGCTCTGCCTCCTCAACATTTATTTTTATAAGTTTTTAAGTTGCAGTTATTTTTTTTTCCTCTCTGTCTTTTGACTCCCTTGTCTTCACACAGCAAATAATTTGATATTTTATCCATGTAAAATCATGTAAAATATTTCCCCACATTATGTTCTGAAAGAAAAATCAGAACAAAAGAGAAAGATCACAGAAAAGAAACAACACAAAACTTGAAAATTGCATGTTTCCATCTCCTTTCTGACTCCATATTTCTTTCTCTGGATGTGAATAGATTTTTCCATTATAAATCTTTTGGAATTGTTGATTCATTTTATTGCTAAGAAGAGCTAAGTCACTCATGGTATCACCTAGTTTGTCCAAATAATCATTTTGACCCTATCTTGGTAGCAGTATGAGATGTTGGTCTGTACCCAGTTTCTACCATGCTCTTTTTTAGTTTTCTGAGCAGTTTTTGTCAAATATTGAGTTGTCCTAGAAACTGAAGTTTGGGGGTTTATTGAATAGGAGATTACTAAAGTACTTTGACAGTGCCTTGTGTATCTAGCTTATTTTACTGATCCACTGCTCTATTTCTTAGCCAGTACCAAATAGTCTTTATGATTGCTGCTTTATAATTAAATTTTAATTCAGATTATCTTTTTGCTTCATATGTGTTTCTTGTAAACAACATATTGTAGAATTATTGTTTATAATTCACTCTGATATCTACTTCCATTTTATCAGAGATCCCCCCATTCATATTTACAGTTTTGATTACTTGATATTTCCCTCCATCTTATTTTCCCTATTTATATTGTTCTCTCTCTTTTCACTCTTCTCCTCCTCATCAGTGTCTTGTTGTTGACCAATACTTCCTTCTTTGACCACCAATGTCCTCCCTTCTATCATTCCCTCCTACTTTTTTTTTTCTTTTTACTTTCCTTTCTATTATTATGTGCCCTCCCATTTTTTTTCCTTTCTGCTCCTAGTTCATTATTGGGTACAACATATTTCTATACCTAACTGGGTGCTTATTTTATCCCTCCACATTTGATAAGAATAATGTTCAAAAGTGCTTACCCCATCCCTTTTCCCGTTTTGTAATAGTTTTGTTTGGTTTTTGGTTTTTCTGCAATTCTTCATACATTGCAATTCTCTTTCTCTTCATTTCCCTTTATCCCAGTCCAATCTTCTTTTACTACCTTAAAAAAAATATTATCATCACCTTAAAGTCAACCAATTCACAAATCAATTATATATATAGTTCTCAAGAGTTTTAAGTGTCATCTTCCTGTGTAGGGGTGTAAACAGTTGAATCTTCTTGAATAATGTGTTTTTTTTTCCTTTCCTATTTACTGTTTCATGCCTGTTTTTTGAGTCTTGTATTTGAAGATTTATTTTTCTATTCAACTCTTGTTTTTTCATGAGGAAAGTTTGAATGTTCCCTATTTCACAAATGTACATCTTTTTACCCCTGAAAGATTATGGTCATTATTGCTGGGTAATTGGTTTTTGGTTATAATTCAAGTTGCTTTGCCTTTTGAAATGTAATATTCAAAGTCTTCCAATCTTCTAAGGTAGAAGTAGCTAAGTCCTTTGTAATCCTTTTTTTTTTCATCTTCAAAGACATTTTTATTTTTTTTTTAATTTTTTTATTAAACCTTTTTATTTGCATAACATATGTATGGGTAGTTCCCCAGCATTGATCTTTACAAAGCTTTCCATTACAAATTTTACCCCCAGTCCCCTCCCCTCCCCTAGAGGGCAGGAGGAAGTTCACTACATGTTAATAATGTTGAAATACTTGACAAGTTGTGCAAGAAAAATCCTATCTACAAGAAGAAAAAAAAAAAAGAAAATCAGAGAAAGGCAACACAATGCAAGCAAATCTCAATAAAGAGCATGAAAATGTTATGTTGTGGTCCACATTTCATATCCCTGTCTCTGGGTGTATATGGTCTTCTTCAGTGAATAATTGGAACTGGTTTGAGGCAAATCTTTGTTGCAGAGAGCCATGTCCATCAGAATTGATCATCATGTAATATTGTTGTTACTGTGTATAATGATCTCCTGGTTTTGCTCATTTGACTCAGCATCAGTTCATGCAAGTCTCTCCAGGCCTCTCTGAAACCGTCCTGCTGGTCGTTTCTTACAGAACAATAATATTCTATAACATTCATATACCATAATTTATTCAGCCACTCTCGAATTGATGGGCACCCATTCAGTTTCCGGTTTCTAGCCACTACAAAAAGGGCTGCCACAAACATTCTTGCACATGTGGGTCCCTTTCCCTTTTCCAAGATTTCTTTGGGATATAAGCCCAATAGAAACACTGCTGGGTCAAAGGATATGCACAGTTTGATAACTTTTTGAGTATAGCTCCAAATTGCTCTCCAGAATGGTTGGATCAGTTCACAGTTCCACCAACAATGTATTAGTGTCCCAGTTTTCCCACATCCCCTCCAACATTCATCGTTATCTTTTCCTGTCATTTTAGCCAATCTGACAGATGTGTAGTGGTACCTCAGAGTTGTCTTAATTTGCATTTCTCTGATCAATAGTGATTTGGAGCAACTTTTCATATGACTAGAGATGGTTTTAATTTCATCATCTGAAAATAGTCTGTTCATATCCCTTGACCACTTATCTATTGAAGGGTGGCTGGAATTCTTCTATATATGAAATAAATCTCTATATATTTTAGAAATGAGGCCTTTATCAGAACCACTAAATGTACAGATGATTTCCCAATTTGAAGCTTCCCTCCTAATCTTGTCTGCATTATTTTTATTTGTACAGAAACTTTTTAACTTAATATAATCAAAATTATCTATCTGATGTTCAATTAGGAGTTCCAGATCTTCTTTGGACATAAATTTATTTCATCTCCACAGGTCTGAGAGGTAAACTATACTACATTCCTCTAATTTGCTTACAATATCACTCTTTATATCTAGATCATGAACCCATTTAGATCTTATTTTGGTATGTGATGTTAGGTATGGGTCAAGCCCTAATTTCTTCCACACTAGTTTCCAATTTTCCCAGCAATTTTTTGCGAATAGCGAGTACTTATCCCACAAGCTGGGGTCTTTGGGTTTATCAAACACTAAATTGTTAAAGTTATTGCCTAGATTATCCTGATAATCTATCCTATGCCACTGATTGACTGCTCTATTTATTAGCCAGTACCAAATGATTTTGATGACCGCTGCTTTATAATATAGTTTGAGATCTGGTACAGCAAGGCCACCTTCATCTGCCTTTTTTTTTTTTTCATTAATCCTCTTGAAATCCTTGACCTTTTATTTTTCCAAATGAACTTTGCTACTATTTTTTTCTAGATCTGTAAAATAATTTCTTGGGAGTTTGATTGGTATGGCACTAAATAAGTAGATTAGTTTGGGGTACTATTGTCATTTTTATTATATTCGCTCTGTCTACCAATGAGTGCTTAATGTTTTTCCAATTGATTAGGTCTGATTTTATTTGTATAGAAAGTGTTTTGTAGTTTAGTTCGTATAGTTTCTGACTTTTCCTTGGCAGATAGATTCCCAAATATTTTATCCTATCATCTGTTATTTGGAATGGAATTTCTTTTTTGTATCTGTTGCTGCTGAGCTTTGTTGGTAATATATAAAAATGCTGATGATTTATGTGGATTAATTTTGAATCTTGCAACTTTGCTAAAGTTGTGAATTGTTTCTAGTAGTTTTTTAGTTGAGTGTCTAGGGTTCTCTAAATATACCATCATGTCATCTGCAAAGAGTGATAATTTGGTTTCTTCATTACCTACTCTAATTCCCTTTTACTCTTTTTCTTCTCTTATTGCTAAAGCTAACATTTCTAATACAATATTAAATAGTAATGGTGACAGTGGGCAGCCTTGTTTCACTCCTGATCTTATTGGGAATGGTTTTAGTTTGTCTCCATTACATATGATGCTTGCTGATGGTTTTAAATAGATGCTACTGATCATTTTAAGGAAAAGCCCATTTATTCCTATACTCTCTAGTGTTTTTAATAGGAATGGGTGTTGGATTTTATCAAAGGCTTTTTTCTGCATCTATTGAGATAATCATATGTTTTTTGTTAGTTTGGTTATTAATATAATTAATTATGCTGATAGTTTTCCTAATATTGAACCAGCCCTGCATCCGTGGTATAAATCCTACTTGGTCATAGTGTACTATCCTGGGGATGACTTTCTGTAATCTCATTGCTAATATCTTATTTAAAATTTTTGCATCAATATTCATTAGGGAAATTGGTCTATAGTTTTCTTTCTCTGTTTTCACCCTACCTGGTTTAGCTAGAAGCACCATATCTGTATCATAAAAGAAATTTGGTAGTATACCTTCTGTCCCTATTTTTTCAAATAGTTTGTATAGTATTGGAATTAATTGTTCTTTAAATGTTTGGTAGAATTCACATGTAAAACCATCTGGCCCTGGAGATTTTTTCTTAGGGAGTTGGTTAATAGCTTGTTCTATTTCTTTTCCTAAAATGGGGCTATTTTAATAATTTATTTCCTCTTCTGTTAACCTAGGCAATCTATATTTTTGAAGATATTCCTCCATTTCATTTAGATTATCAAATTTATTGGCATAAAGTTGGGCAAAGTAATTCCTAATTATTACTCTAATTTCCTCTTCATTGGAGGAAAGTTCTCCCTTATCATTTTTGAGACTAACAATTTGATTTTCCTCTTTCCTTTTTCTGATCAAATTAACTAAAGGCTTATCTATTTTGTTGTTTTTTTTTTTCATAAAACCAACTCTTAGTTTTATTTATTAATTCAATAGTTTTCTTATTTTCAATTTTATTAATCTCACCTTTTATTTTCAGAATTTCCAATTTAGAATTTAATTGAGGGTTTTTAATTTGCTCTTTTTCTAGTTTTTTAATTGTAACCCTAATTCATTGATCTTCTCTTTCTCTATTTTATGCAAATAAGCATCTAGAGATATAAAGTTAACTCTTATAACCGCTTTGGCCGTATCCCACAAATTTTGGTACGTTGTCTCATTATTGTCGTTCTCCTGGATGAAATTATTGATTGTGTCTATGATTTCACCCATTCATTCTTCAGGATTAGATTATTTAATTTCCAATTAACTTTTGGCCTATTTTCTCCTGGCCTTATATTGCATGTGATTTTTATTGCATCATGATCTGAAAAAGATGTATTTACTATTTCTGCCTTTCTGCATTTGATTTTGAGGTTTTTATGCCCTAACACATGATCAATTTTTGTATAAGTTCCATGGACTGCTGAGAAAAAGTAAACTCCCTACTGTCTCCATTCAATTTTCGCCATAGATCTATCATACCTAACTTTTCTAACAATTGGTTTATCTCCCTAGTTTCTTTCTTGTTTATTTTGTGGTTTGATTTATCTAATTCTGAGAGTGGAAGGTTGAGATCCCCCACTAGTATAGTTTGGCTATCTATTTCTTCTTGCATCTCTCTTAATTTCTCCCCTAGGAATTTGGATGCTATTGCCCTTGGTGCATATATATTTAGTATGGATATTGCTACATTATCTATGGTACCCTTTAATAAAATATAGTTTCCTTCCTTATCTATTTTGATTAGATCTATCTTGGCTTTTACTTGATCTGAGATAAGGATTGCTACCCCTGCTTTTTTTTGTTCACCTGAAGCATAATAGGTTCTGCTCCAGCCTTTTACCTTCATCCTATATGTGTCACTATGTTTTAGATGTGTTTCTTGTAGACAACATACTGTGGGATTCTGGTTTTTAATCCAGTCTGCTATCGGCTTCCGCTTTATGGGAGAGTTCATCCCATTCACATTCACAGTTAGAATAACTAATTCTTTATTTCCTGCCATCTTATTTACCCAAATGTTTTCCCCTTTCCTTTCCCCTTTCTCCCTTCCCCCCTCCTCAGTACTTTGCTTTTGATGACTCCCTCCTCCAAACAATACTCCACCCTTTAGATCCCCTCCCCCTGTTTTTACTCCTTTCCCCTCATTCTTCTATTTTCCCATCTATTAATTTATCCCTTTCTTTTCCTCCTTTCCCTCCCACTTCCCTCTAGTAATAGACAAGTTTCTATGTGAATTGAAGTGTCTGATATACACTTTTAGAGCCCAACCTGATGAGAGTAAGATTTACAAAATGCTCATCTCCTTCCCCTCTTTCTCTCAATTATATTAGGTTTTCTTTGCCTCTTCAAGAGATTTTACCTTGTTTTTACTTCCTTTTTTTTTAGATCTTATTTTACCACTTTTTCCCTTTTTTCCCCAGTATGATAATCTTTCCCCCTCTAGTTTTCTTTTTCATATTATCAAAGTAATATCTAGTTAATTATACCCCCAAACTTTATGTATCCCCATAGTGGAAATAAAGTTCTCAAGAGTCCTTTCCTTTTTACCTTTTTATGCTTCTCTTCAGTTCTGTGTTTGGAAGTAGAATTTTTTGTTCAGATCTGGTATTTTCATTAGAAATAGGTGAAATTCACCTATATCATTGAATGACCATCTTCTTCCCTGGAGGATAATGCTCATTCTAGCTGAATAGGTTATTGTTGGCTGTAATCCAAGTTCCTTTGCCTTTCGGGATATCTGATTCCAGGCCCTTTGATCCTTCAATGTAGAGACTGACACATCGTGTTTGAATCTAATTATAGATCCTTGGTATTTGAATTGTTTCTTTCTAGCTGCTAGCAGAATCTTTTCCTTGGTGCAATAGTCCTGAAATTTAGCCACGACATTCCTTGGAGTTTTAATTTTGGGGTCTCTTTCAGGAGGTGATCAGTGAATTCTTTCAATGATGATTTTGCCTTCTGATTCTACAATCTCAGGGCAGTTTTCTTTCAGGATTTCCTGGAAGATAGTGATTAGATTCTTTTTTTCATCATGACTTTCAGGAAGTCCAATAATCCTTAGATTGTCTCTCCTAGATCTATTTTCCAAGTCAGTTGTTTTTCCTAGGAGATATTTCATATTTTCTTCTAATTTTTCATTTTTTTTGTTTTTGTTTGACTGATTCTTGAAGTCTTATTGAGTCATTCACTTGCATTTCTTCAATTCTTATTTTTAAAGTGTTGTTTTCTTCAGTTACCTTTTTAAACTCCTTTTGTAACTGGCCAATTTGTTCATTGCACTCTTTTTCCACTTCACTAATTTTATTTTTCAATAAATTGGTGTCTTTATCATACCTCTTTTGGAGGCCTTCTTGCACTGACTTCAGTTTATTTTCCCATTTATCCTCCAGCTCTCTTTTGAGATTCTGTACGCAATCTTCCAGAAAGGCCTTTTGAAAAGGGGACCAGTGATGGTTCTTAATAACATCCTCTTGAGTTTTGTCTAAAGGAACCTCAGGATCTGGGGTCAGCCCTTCTCTGTCTCGATAAAAGCTGTCTATGGTGAGGGCTGTCTTTTTCTTCTTCATTTTTTTTTTTTTTTAAGACAGTGTGTATGTCTCTTTAAGGTTCGGAAAAATGTCAGTTAAAGCTCTTTGCCCTGAGGCAATTTGGCGAATTAATTTAAGGTACTGGGCTGGTGGGGGCCAGGACTAAGTCCTAATTACTCCTTAAACAAGGCATGTCTGTTAGAACACCTGCCCCCAAACAGGTCAGAGTGTTCCGAGTGCCCCAGATAAACTCCACGTGTTTGGAGTTTGGAGTTTGGAGTTTTTGCCACAATGAGCTGAGTCCCACCCTCACTTCCAGCCTACACCACTCTTTATCCCTCTGTCCGAGTTAGATAAACCTGATGTGAAGTTCTTCAGAGATATCAACAAGCAGTGTCCAAGTATTTCTGAATTCATTGACTTGAAGATCAGTTCAGAGGCTTATTTTATTGTTGATTTGAGAGAAGATGGGAGGAGATGCAGAGTGTCACATTTTCACTCCGCCATCTTGGCTCCACCCCCCCCCCATAAAAAAAGTCCTTTGTAATCCTAACAGTTCATCCCTGATATTTGAATTGTTTCTTTCTTTTAGTTTGTAGCATTTTCTCCTTGACATCATACTTTTGGAATTTGTTTACAATAGTACTTGAATTTTTTATTTTGGGATCACTTTTAAGAGGTGATTGATATATTATTTCAATTACTACGCTGCTCTCTGGTTCTCAGATACCAGGGTAGTTTTCCTTATTAAATCCACAAAAATGGTCTCCAGGCTAGTTTATTTTCTTTTATCATGACTTTCTGGCAGTCTATTGATTCTTAAATGATCTCTCCTTGATCTATTTTTTAGATAAATTGTTTTTACAATGAAGTATTTTTCTTTTATTTTCTACTATTTTTGTTTTCATTCTTTTGATTTTGTTTGACTGGTTTTTGATGTCTCATTAAGTCATTCACTTCCAGTTGCCCAATTTTAATTTTTAACGAATTATTTTTTTAGTTAGTTTTTGTGTCTTTTTTTTTCTCTACTTGGTCACTTCTACTTTTTAAGTTTTCTTTTTATTATCTCTTTTTTATTTATCCCAAAACATGTAAAAAGGATTTTTAACACTCACCTTTGTAAACCTTTGCATTCTAAAACTTTCTCCCTTGTTTCTTTCCATTTCCTTCCTGTAGACAGCAAGCAATCAAATATAGGTTCTACACATATTTCTATTTTCACATTGTTGTGGAAAAAAAGAGAAAGAAAAAAAGCAAGCAAATAAACACCACCACCAAAAAATAAGTGAAAGTACTATGCTTTGATATACATTCATTTTCTATAGTTCTCTATCTGGATGTGGATGGCTCTTTCCATCACAAGTGTATTGGAATTGCCTTGAATCTCCTCATTGTTGAAAAGAGCCATGTCCTCCACACTGATCATCACATAATCTTGTTGTTACCATGTACAATGTTTTCTTGATTCTACTAACTTCATTTAACATGAGTAAAGAGTTGTTTTCTTCACTGGAGTATTTTCCCATTTGGCCAATTGTATTTTTTAAGGAATGATTTTTCTTTAGTTAATTTTTGTCCTTTTCCAAGCAGTTGATCCTCTCTTGTATTTTCCAATTTTTCTTGTGTCTCTCTTTTTTGATTTTTAAAATCCTTTTTTAAGTTTTCAAGAATGGTTTTTGCTTTTGAAAATAATTCACATTTCCATTTGAGCTTTCACACATAGAATTTTGACATCATTGTCCTCTTCTGAGTTTGTATTTTGATCTTTAGTGTTGCCACAGTAGCTTTCTATGGCCAGGACTCTTTTCTGGTTTTTACTCAAAGTTTTAGTCTATTTTGAAACTTTTAAAGTTGAGCTCGGCTCATCAGGCACAGGGATGTTCTCCCAAACTTTTTGTTTTGGGGACTAGGAGTCTGGTCACTGGCTTTCTGCACAAGACTGGCAGGACTGGAAGCTTGCATGTTATGTTGGGATAGCCTGGCCTCTCTCTCTCTCTCTCTCTCTCTCTCTCTCTCTCTCTCTCTCTCTCTGTATATATATATATATATATATATATACATATATATATATATATATATATATATATATATATATATATATATGTAGTCTCTCAGGGATGAGAGAAATGGTTCTGGAACTGGGAATTTGCTTTATTTGATGTGACTGAAAACCTCACATCTGGCCTGCTGTGACATTGGTCTGTTGAGCCAGGGCTATCACAGCTTTCTAAGAGCGTCTCACTGACTTATCTGGACACTATCTGTGCTGGGATGCACTCCCTTTTTTTCCAAGTGAGATAGACCTTTCATCAAGTTTTTTAAAGTTATCTGAAATTTTTCACTCTGTCTTTTTGTGGATTTTGTCATTACAAAATCTGTTTAAAGGATTGAATCAATATTATCACTGAGGAAAATTGGGAAAAGCTAAAGAAACTTTCTGGCTTTTCTCTGCCATCTTTGCTCTGCCTGACTCCAGACATTTTAACTGATTATATGTTATGACTGGAATTTTTTCTCTTTTAATTTATATCTTCTGCCCTCCCAGCAATAAAGTTTCCATTTTCCATGAGAAGCCATTTCTGCCTAGCTTTACAACGGTGACTGACACATAATAGGTACATCTATTAACTCTTACTTTTGTTAACTATCTCCAATTTATTCTTTATATATTGTATTCATACTTACATGTTTGTGTATAATCTCCTCCATTAGCTCTTTGAGAATAGGAACTGTCTTTTTTCCTTTCTTTTTATCCCAGTGCTTAGTACAAAGACTGGAACATAGTAAATGCTTAAAAAAGTTTCATTGGCTGATGGACTTTCCTCCTTAAGACTGTGATTGAGATCTTGGGAACAGCAACTGTGTGTGTGAGGTTTTGTTACTTGTCCATCTATCTAATAGTTAATAAATTATTCAATAAATAAACATATATGAAATTTTTACTATATGTCTGGCATTGTGCCAAGAGATGAGAATGCCAAGAAAGATAAAAAAAAAACCAACAGAAAAAGCCATACCAGTTTTTAGGTAGCTCACAATATATCAATTAATCAGAAGAGTTTTGACATGAAAGGGGTCTTCAATGTCATTTTTTAAGTTGAAAATAGACATAATTGTGAAGGAATGGATTGTATTATGTAATGAAGAACACTTTCTCGTTTTTCCTAAATGACATTATTTCATATTTGAGAAGGTGGCAAATAGAATGATAAATACAAATCTTGGTTTATGAAGCTATCACAAATTGCTCTCTGGCTTTGAGATATATCTTAGATTATTTCTAATAAGAGCTCCTCCAATTCTTTACTGAATTTTAGAGATGAACTGAGTTTTTAAAGGTCATGAGATCATAGATTCAAAACTAAAGGGACCCCAGTGATCATTCTAGTTTAAATTGTACATTGAGGAAATTGAGACATGAATAGGTTTAGTGGTTACTTAAGAGCAGCTAGGTAACAAATGGCAATGAAGAGACAGGATTTTAATCCAGATCTTCTGACTCCAAATGTAATTCTTTTTAGTATTTTCACACATCCACAATATTTGCACACACAAATATTATATACATTTATATATGTATAACATGTATATGCATATATACACATAAAGATTCACAAAATATATGCATAATATACATATGTACACACATATATATATACACAATCACATATAAACATATGCATGTAGGTATGTATATACAGACATCTATACATACATATATATATGTGGGGGGGTTGCATGTGTGTGTGTGTGTGTATGTATAGAGCATTTTTCCACATCAATTAAGACAGCTGATGCTATAGCAGATAGAGTGATAAACCTGGAGCCAAATAGATCTGAATTCAAATCCAGCCACAGATACTTGTTAACTATGAGACCTGGTTAAATCTCTTAAATTCTATTTATCTCAATTTTCTCATCGGTAAAATGGGAATAATAGTAACACCAATTTTGGAGGATTGTCATGAGGATCAAATGAAATAATAGTGTAAAAAGAATTTTTCACATAGCATGTGCTATATAACTGCTTATTCCGTTCCTTCCTTTTCCCTTTCTCCCACTGAAAGCAAAATATCCATGATGTTTATAAACAATACATTATTTTCTTTGTTACATTTCAAATGTAGTAGGGTATCTTTTTCATTTTTATGAATGAGTTGAAGATGCTCAGTTTTGACATATGATTTATAGAATATACTGATTCCCCATATTAATTTTCCCTTTGAATGAAACACTTCAATAAATTTGGTGATCAAACATGGTGGTGTTGCAATGCATATTGACAAAGCATGTAAACAAAATAAAAGAGGAATGTCATCACTACACTGTCAGTTCCACAATCTTGAGGGAAATCTAAATCCCTCTGCCCTTTCAGTAAATGCAGGCACAATACATGCCATTTTTCTTACTCACCTTAAATCTCTGAAGCCTGGTATCATTTAAGAGACTCAATGTTGTAGTCCTTCAAGTGAAATTATCTTTGATATAAGGAATAGTGACAAATACCAGATATAGTATTCCCACCCTAGTGCAACCAGCACCTAGGAAAGCAATAACCCTGCCTGATTTGATTCACATTGTGTTTCTCCTGCAGCACATCTGAGAAGCCTGTTTGTCTTATTCAATGGCAGCTAAATGCAAGGCTGAGAGCCCTCAAGATTTTATTCTACACTCATTCCCCAATTTCTTTTCTGCTCAAGATGATTCAAGTTTTGTTTATGTACTATTGAATAAAAGGTGATCTAGTTTAATCTAGTCACCTTAAAGATGATCTAATTTAATCTGAACAGGGATCCCACTTTAAGATCCCAGATCACTGATCACTTAGGCCACACTTGAAGACTTCCAGTAATGGGCATATCATTATGTCCAGAATCAGTCCATTCTAATATGGGGAACAGATATATTTAGGAGATTGTCCTAAGAGAGATATAAAATCTCCTTTGTAATATTCCCCCATTTTTTCCTAGTTCTTCTCTCGAGACCCAAGAAGCAAAACATCTAATCTTCCATCTTTCAATCTTTTGAATACTCGATGACAGTATGTCCCTTATTTGTATCCAAATTTATACTTCCTCCCTCAAATACTCATATGGCATAGTTCCTAGTCCCCTCACCACCATGGTCATACTTTCCTGCATGTATTCTAAATTGTCTGTGCTTTTTTAAATAGCCATGGGCATAATTTAACACTGCTCTAAAATCATACTAAATTCACTTTTTTCCTCTCAGGAAAAGGAAAGAAAGAGCAACAATAGCAACAATAACAAGAAATTATGGAAATGAGAAATATTTATTTAGTAAAACTCCAATTATACTCATGCCAATCCCTCTTTGTTCTATCACTCTATACCTTCTTTTAGGACAATAGTGTCATCATGTGCATAAAGTTCTGAAACTGAGAATTCTGACTGAATCAGCCATTTTATGTCAATGACTCAAATTGGTTCATATAAATATACTCACTTATGACTCCTTTCATCTTTATAACATTCTAGAACAATATATATCTTCCTGACCACCACTCCCTTACATGTATTACTTACCCCATTAAAATATAAGCTTCTTGAAGTCAGGTAGCATTTTTGTTTTTGTGTCTATATACATACATATGCATATATATATTTATATAATATATATGTGTGTGGTATATAATATGTACACAACACAAATTATATATATACACACATGCACACACATATATATGCATATGTACATATATGCACATATATTTCTAGCATTTTGCTCAATGGTGGAACCTAAGAAACACTTAATATTCTTCATTTATTCAAATATTCCAATGTCAGTTCATCAGTCCTTGTGTCATTGTTTTCCACACACACACACAATATTATGGACAGTTTCCTATATCCCCAGCCAAAAAATATTTTTTTTTGTGCTGTTTGACTAATAGTGTTTGTTTTTTTTTTTTTTAATAGTTTTCCTAGGTTAAAAAAAAGAAAAATCTTTTTTTTCAATTCTGAACACATCCTGGCATAGTAAGGCCACCAGGAATTCTATGCTATGCTGATTTTCTGTTCATTCTTTCTCCTTGTTATGGTCTTTGCTAACTTGATCCTCTTCTACTTACCTTCTTTCTGCCTTTTATCAGGGTATGAGAAGCATTATGGACTAGTGGGTAGAAAGTAGTATTCTGGAGAGAACTAGATTCAAATAATATCTCACATTTATACTACTATACTAGTATTCCAAAGCCTCAGTTTCCACCCTCTCATATCAGAGCTTCTTAAACGTTTTTTTCCATTCATAACCCCTTTTTTGCCAGAGAAATTTTAGATGACACTGGAAATATAAAATAGGTATACAAATGAAACATTTACCATAATAAATTATAATTTTGCTACACCCATATTCAACAGAGATTCTATAAGAAGCCTGAACTAAACTTTAAAAATCCTTATATAATGAAGATAATAGCACCTTCCCTATCTCATGGGGTTGTTGTGAGGAAAATACTTTGTAAATCTCAACATATTTCATACATCACAGTAGTTTTACTATACCGTGTAAGCTCCTGAAAGATAAGGGATGTTTTTATTTTTCTCTTCAAATCTCTAGGGCTTAACACAATGTGTTCTTCATGGTTGTCGCTTACTAAACTGAATTGAATTGGCAAAACAATGTAACATCACTAGTTCATTGACACTTTTGATTTTTATTTCAAATCATTAAACATTTTTCTTCAAGACTACCACCACAAATGCTCATTATGACCTTACCTAGACTACTGCATTACTTCTCCAAAGTACCTTTTAGCTTTGCATTTTGTGTACTTAAAATCCCTTTTATCAGAAATTTTCCACTCAACTCTCTTCTCCCATCCAATTCATCTCTTACATATTACCAGTTTTATCTTCTTTATTGACAGATTGGTTCATGCTACTTCACTGTTCAAATTCCTCCAATGACTCGCCTTTGCCTAGGTAGTAAAACCTACTTTCAATATTCAAAGTCCTCCACTACCTAGTTCTTCTTTACATTTTGCCTTTACTTCACTCTATTCACCACAATGGGTGTTTCACTCCAATAAAACTAGACTTTTCATCTCTCTTTGTGGTTATTTAGCATTTTGCTTCATGAAGTTCCCTACTCAAAAATGACCTTCTTTTGTCTTGACATTTAATAGAATATTTTTGAGTAATAGACATGTATATTATACTTTAAGATGTGAAAAGTATTTCATATGGCTTCTTTCATTAGATCTACATAATAAGTAAATATATTGTTATTTTTATTCCCATTTTATTCCCATTACTAAAACTCAGAGTAAATGAATTGCCTCTTATCCCACAGCTAGCTTCAGAAGCAAGAATAGATTAGTGATCTCTTCTAGTCGATCTCTCATTCTTTTCACTTGCCATTCCTTCTCTTACATATTTATGCTTTATTTGGCACTGTAGCTATTGAATAAGTACTGCCTATGTAGTCTAAAATATCATATATCTGTTGTAATTTCTGCTTGCATTTCTCTTTGTAAGTTCGCCTGCTTCTAGCAGATCATCTGCATAAAAAAATGAGGCACTTGAATCACTACTGAATAAATAAAAATGAATAAAGAACCAGAAACCTGGCTTCTTGTGCTGAAAGATAGTAGGGTCTACAAAATCTTTGGCAATATGCAAATTCAAAGAAAAATAATAGAGGAGAAAAGTTAATAAGGTATTAATAAGCTTGGATCCAGAAAACTCATCACAGGAAAAGTACACTAAGAAAATGTGTGACAAAATAGAAGTTTTCATATAACCATACAAATAACTAAATATGTGTATGCACACTATATCTGTGATATGTATGTATATGGATAAATTCACACATAATAATACCAACATGTATGTGTATAACACATCTAAATAGCTTCAGCATACAAAGTAAGTATATCCATCAATTGGTGAAAGGTTTAGCAAATTAAGGCATTTAAATGTAATGGCATATTAATGAACTTAAAAAGACAAGCAATTATCTATAAGAAGGCTCCTATGAACTATACAGAGTGAAGAAAACAAAGAAAACCAAGAAAAAAGCATACATAATGCTAACCCTAATGTACATGAAAACAGCCCATAAAGCAGCTGAATGCATTTTAATTCTAAATCATTTTAGTTTCCAAATCTCAAAAATTCTCCTTCCATACTTTTTCTCATTTCAACCATCTCTTCACTTTAATGACACCCTATTATACAGCTTCTCCTTAACTTAATTCCAAAGTATTTTCATAACCACCTTGCTAATCTCCCTATCTCCAATCTCTCTCCTTTCCAATCCAAATGCACTACAAATTAGTTTTCTGCACATACTATATAAGCTCAGACAAATTGGTCTTATTGATTTTTTGATCAATAAAAGACATTTATTGAAGACCTAGTTTGTTACAGAGACTGTGCCATACATTGATGATACAATGAAAAGTAAAAACAAAATCACTGCAATAACAAAAAGTTTGGATTCTAACATTCAGATAACCACGTAAATTCAAAAACTTTATTAGAGGTAATGTCAGAGATTTAGATTCTTTGTAATAAGAGAGATTTGAGATTAAAAGGATAAAGAAGAGTCATCAGGAAGAAGTGAGAAGGTAAAACACTCCAAGCGTGGTAGGCCACCAGATAAATGATATGGAATTGAGAGATGCAATGCCATAGGAACAGAAAGTTATCCAAGTACATTAGACCATAGAGTATATGCAGAGCTAAAAGGTATAAGAAGAACAAAAAGATGGGAAACACTGGTTGTGAAGTATTAGTGGACACTGACATTTGGTAGCTCTGTCCTTGGATGAAAAGCTAGTAATAGAAATTTAGAAAACTGCAATCAGACCAACAGGAAGAGAACCAGGAGAGAGAAATTACATCAAAACCTAGGGAGGTAGAAGTATCTAGGATGAGAGGTTTATTAACAGTGTCAAAGTTTGCAAAAAGGTTAAGAAGGATGAAGATAGATAAAATGGATAGTATATGTCAGTGAGTAGATAATTGTTAACTTTGGAGAAAATGGTTTCAACTGAGTGAATTGATAAGAAGTCAAATGAAGCTGAGGATGTGGGAAGGAAAGGATGTGGTTAGTGTCCTAAGAGATAAAGTTTGCAATAGCCACTGTATCATTAAAAAGATGGAAAGAGTGACAAAGAAAAGAATTAATATGAAATCAAGTTTGTTTATTAGAAAGCAGTCATAGCACAGTAGAGAGTATATCTCCAGAGAGGCATTTTAGTGAGAATAGTAGAGAAACAGATTGAGGTTGATAGGAGTAAAGGAACATGTTTGGGGGATAGAGGATGGAGTCTGCATATCAGATGGTGATTCAGTGTGAGGGGGTAGAAATATGTAAGGTATTGAGCAATGAGTTCAGGATTTTATGCTGAAGCAGACAAAGAAGCCACAATCCTTTCTCAATATGTCCAGTTGGAGCAGGACTTCTTAATATTTTTGTACCAAATAGAATCCCATTGGCAGTCTGGTAAAACCTATGGACTCTTTTCAGAATATTTTTAAATGTACACAATATAATTGATGGAAGGAAACTGATTATAGTGAAAATAAAGATGTGATTTTTTCCCCCCATCTTAATTCCCAGACCCATAAAATCCATTTATGGAACTGTTGGTTTGTGAGTTCCTGGTTAAGAAACTCTGATGGAAGCTGAGTAGACTCAATGCTCTCATTGTGCCACTCAGGAATAGGATAGAAAAAAACTGGGATATTTAGTTTAGTAGAGCTTTCTTAGTATCAGGGCCTTCACTCCTGATTTCATCTGTCATCCTGGGAGGGGGTGAAAGTATGTTAAGTATTGAGCAATGAGTCCAGGGAGAATATCCATGATTAGAGTGAAATATTTTGAGGTTTGCTGATAATTAGGTTTTCAACCTGCATTTACACTCTCTCTTGAGATCCAACCTTTTAAAAAATGGTAATGTTGTGTGCACTATTAAATTCTGGGGGCCTACCTTATATCAGGTAGGAACAGGTAGGTGGAGGAAAACTAATTGGGAGACAGGAGGGACCCCAATGAAGTGGGATCTTTGAATCATTGGAGAAAGCCCTTGGATGAAGATTGAATCTTGAGCCATTTTAAGGAAATTTGAGAATACGATAGAGGGAAAACAGAATACAAAGGGAAAAGGCCATTTCAAGACCCAAAAGGTTTGTTTGGAAGGTCCTAGAAATAACACAAAGTCTGGTACAAATTAAATTTTTCCCATGCCTATTATGTCTTCCTTCTTCACTGTGACATATTCTTCTTTCAAAGCTGATTTACATTACCTTCCACAGGAAACATGTATCAATCCCTCCCATTTGTTATTAACTTTTTCTTATACCTGAAATTGGCTTGAATCAGCTCCATATGCATCTTCCATGTATTTTGCTTTGTTCACATTGTTTTCCTGAAACAAGGAACTGTCCACTTTGAGAACAGACTTTTAGATTTAATCTTGGTATTTCAGTCACCTAACAAAGAAACTGTGACATGAAGTAAGTTTTTAATAAATGCTTTTTAAAAATTAAATCAGTTTCATAGACCAGAAAATGAAGATCTTCAAAGAGAGGTGGGGGATTATATGTGCAAAAATAGTATAATCTATTTATCCCATTTCCTATAGATACACACATCCAAAAGACTTATCTGTGTCTTTTTTCTGGGGACTTGAATCCTCAAAATTCTGATTCACACTCTTGTTCTCCCCTAAATCTAGAGGCAAACTAAGAGAAATCTCTTTAACAAAATCTAGGTATTGTTTATGTCTAGCATGACTGGCATGACCAAAATATAAGAAATGTTATAATGAAGAAATCACTTGACTTGAAGGTAGAAATCAAATTGTAAGCTTATATTATATTGGGAAATTTATATAAACTCCTTGGTTCTCATTTTACTCTTCTCCAAAACGAGGAACTTGGAATAGATGTGTTTTCTTTTTAAATTTTCTTCCAACTCTAAATTCTGTAAATCTTTACTTATTGGTTCTCTTCAATAAACTTTCTTTGAAACAAGTCTCCATAAGCTTCTGTTAATTCCAGAGCCATATTGATACAGATTTACTTAAAAGGCTAAATAAGATTAGGCAAAAACACTCAATAAGACTTGGTCTCTCTGTTCTGACCAATGCCAATTTTTTTTGAGGGAGGGTTGTGGGGGGATAATGGTGGTAGTAAATGCAAACCTCCAAATAAGTCTCATCAGAAAATCATTTTCCTCCTTTTTTCTACAATCTTATAGCTTGTGCTTCCTACATATTAATTATTGTCTTTAATCCAATAGTGTAATGTTCTGAGTCTTAATCACATTATATTATAGTGTGTATGAAGTCAGGCACTGAGTCTTATGTTCTTCTATATCCTTGGTGGAACTAGACTAGAATCAGACATATGCTAAGCCCTAAGTGAATATATATTAAATGAATGAAGTAAGTATTTTATTTGATTCTTTCCTCATGTTTGTGACTGTCTGATAAATCAGGAAGGATACTATGTATCAGGTGCTATGATGAGTACTTTCCAAATGGCTTAGAGTATAGGGCATGTACAAGGTTGCTTGACAAAAAAATTATTTTACAGAAAACTCATGCAGGATAAGTGTTTACAAAGTGATCAGAAAAAGTGATACAAGAACATCTCTCAAGGTCTCACTTAAGAACTTTAGAATTGATTGTAAGACATGGGAGACACTGGCACAAGACTGCCCAGCATGGTGTGATTAAGATGCTGTGCTCTATGAACAAAGCAGAATTGAATTAGTTCAGAAGAAAAACAAAATGCACAAAGTTAGAGAAGCTACCCCAAATGTTCATAGGGACTATTTGTGTCCAACTTGTGACAGAGCATTGAGCTCATATTGATTTGATCAGTCACAGTGGGGCATACTGTAACTTGACTCTAACATTGTGATGTCATTTTGGTCCTCTTTGAGAATAAAAAGCAACAACCAACCAACTGACTTTCCAAATATTTTATTTGATCCTTAAAACAACCCAATTATCTCAATTTTACAGGTAAGGAAAAGGAAGGAGGCAGAGGTTAAATGATTTGTTCAAGTGCACACAGTGAGACTGAATGTTTAGCCATAGAACACAACATCTGAAGGACTGTCATGTGGCTAAAGAAATAAACAAAATTGACTTGTAGTACTTGTTCCTACTAGGAGTAAAGAATAACTATTTCAAAGAAGCAGATTTAGATTTTAGGTAGTGAAAAAAATCTTCCTAAAAATTAGTATTACCTAAAAGTAGGATGGACTTCCTTAGCTGATTGTTCTTTGCTGGCAGTATTACAGCAAAGTTTAGATCAAAGATCACTTAGTAGAGATATTGGAGGAGTAATTATTATTCGTGTCTGAATCAGATAATTACTTAATAATTATATTCCAACTCTGACATCCTATTGCTGTAATATCTCAGTTTCATCTTTTTCAAAAAGTCAGCTCTGATATTTTCAATTAATACCATCTCTTTTGATAGAGCTAATTCTTCTTTGCTATTTTGGACATTGATTATGTTCAGTATAAGTGTAAGGTCACTGAAGGCAGGGACTATTTTGATTTGAACTTCTTTTGTATTCTTGTCCAGGGCTAATAAATGTTGACTACACTTTGAAACTGAATGAATTTCAACAGTCTATTTTATTCACCCAATTTTTATCAATATTACTGGATAGGTACAGATATGACATTACAAATAAGTTATGGCATGGAGTTTTAGAAAATAATATGGTGATTTTAGATAACTGACATTTAAGATTCTTTTTCTCTTGTGCATTATTAAACTATGATCCTAGGACTTTGTGGTCACTATAATATATCAACAGATTAATATTTGTTTAAGACTTTAACATTTTCAAGGCATGTATGCCAGATGATCTTATTTTCTTTCACTTATGGAGAAATTATTATAGCCATTTTTATTATCAATTTGCAAATTAAGGAACTGAATCTTAGAGTGACTAAAGTCACTCAGAATGCCAGTAGCTAAAGAACCCTTAAATTTCAAATGTGTGATTTGAATCCATTTCTTCTTATTTTCAAGGTCAGAACTATCTGCAATATTTTATTTATCTATCAATGCCCCTGGAATAGCAAAAGGTTGAGGTTCAATAATGATAAGACAAATTTTGAAAATATTACAGATGATACAATTTATCATGCCAACAGGATGTTTCTGCACAAGGAAGTCAGGCTTCCACAGTTCCAAATTCCAGGTGCCATAAGAAATCAATTCAGTGTTATTAGACAGTGGGGGTGGAGAAAGAAGAGAGACTTAATTTTCTGATGTGCTGAGTCTTTGAAATGCAAGATGCAGTTTCAAGCGGATTCTAGCTTTGATTAAATTAATACCTGTCCAGTCATACTAGAATAGAAACAAAGTCAGCCTGAGGATCAAGGTCAAGTGGGAGACCTAAACTGTTTTTCTTTGGCTGAGGCTTTTGGCCTATAGTATTTCCACAACATGCTTGTCAATTCTTGCTTCTCAGCTAATGCATAGGATCATAGGAATGCACAATTAGAACTAACAAAGACTGTGGATATTATCTCAAAGAATGTAAGTGCCTTGAGGTCAGAGAATATGTATGTATCAACAGCTACATAGATATGCTATACAAATACATAAATACATACACAAATATATATATATGTATATATATATATATATATATGTACATATCTATGTATCCTTATCTATGTATGTGTATATATAACAAGAGACAGACAAAGGATAGAGGGAGATATAGAGGGACAGAGGTAAAGGAGATAGAGACACTGAAAGACACACAGAAAGAGAGAGACAAAGAGAAAACAGAGATAGGGACAGAGACAGAAAAAGAGATACTAAGCAGAGAAGTGGGGAGAGAGTGAGAGGGGGGGGGAAGGGAAGAAGGGAGGAAGGGAGGGAGAGAGAGAATCATACAGGTTTTGCATTCCAATGCCTAGCACACTGTATTTGTTAAATTGAATTTATCTTAACCCCCTCAGTTTACAAATATCACTAAATTCCAGAAAGTTTCACTGATTTGCCATGTTACATAGATAGTAAGTAGCAGAATCAAGATTTGATTCTCATATTTCCAATTCACCCTTCTTTCTACTGTACCATTCTGTTTTAATGTCATCCATGCAGATATTTAGACTAAAAATTCATGTTCCAAAATATTGTATTATATCCTTTGATCCTTATGAGCACACAGTAAGGGAAAATAGAGGGGACTATCTTGATTGTATAATTAAATAAACTGAAGCTGGGATATGGAAGTCATTTGCTCAAGGACACATAGATATATTAAATGGCCAGAGTTAAGCACTTATATTCAAATCCAAGTTCAAGTCTATTTAGATTTTGTTAAAACAAGTTTAACATAAGCCTGAATGTTAAATTCTATAATCTGACAATTGTTTTAGTAATTTTCCAATCTTATACCTTTAGGCTATTTCAGGCAAATTGGATTTTCATTGAACCCAAATCATTCTTTTCCATCTCTGTATTTTTACTTATTATCCCTTCATGGAAACTTACTTTTTCACCACTTTGAACTTTCAAAATCCAACCTATCATTCAAAACCCTTTCTCATTCAGGAACTATCCCCCAAATTCCAAGGAATTATCAACTAATCAATCAATAAACTTTCTTATTACCTTCTACACACCAGGAATTGTGGTAATTGCTGGAAATACAAAAAGAACCAAAAGATAGTCCATGTCTTCAAGTAAACAATCCAATGGGAAAGAAGATGTGCAAAATAAAATCATGTAAGACAAGCTATATGGAAGACAAATAGTAGATAATGCACAGTTGGAAGGGATTAGAGTTAAGAGGGGTTGAAGAAAGATTCTTGTGGGATTTTAGTATTTATTTTTGGTGAGATAATTGTGGTACATTTCAAACAGTATAATGTAAAAGAGGCTAGATTATGAAGGGCTTTCAATGCCAAACAGCACATTTCTTATATGGTCCTAGAAACAATAAGGAGCCACTGGATTATATTAGTTAGGGGAGTGAGATGATTAGATCTTCATTTAAAAAAATCATTTTAGTGGCTGAATGGAGAATGTATTGGAGTGGGGAAATAATAAATCACTAAGAATGTTAGAGATTATTAAAATACTAAAGAAATGAGGTAATGAGTGTTTGCATATTAATGAACAAGATAGGAGAAGGGGAGAGGACTTAGAAGGAAAGATAATAAATTCCTATTTAGCCATGTTGAATTTAAGATGTCAACTGGACATCTTGCTCAAGATGTCTGAAAGGCATCATAGTATGAAAGTTATAGTTCACTAAGGAAATTCATCACATCCTATATTGTTTTTTATCACTTAAATGTTAAACTATACCCTCTTCTTCAAAAAAACAAGAATTGTATTGTTTCACCTTCATTACTGACAGCACCCCACGTTAGAGTTTACTCATAAGAAGCCACAGCAAGTGACTGTTGAAATAAATTTACTTCAGGGACCATGACAATCCATTGTTCAGATATTGTTAATCAGGACAATGTTATAATGCCTATGTGCATATATACATAATACACATGTACATACATATATACACAGATGGAGAAAGATTATATCTATATGTATATATATATACATATCACATAGGTAGATTTTTAATAAAATGTCCTTACATAAAATAAAATTAACTGTGAAAGTTAACAGTCATACTATTCACAATCAGTGCTCTTCAGGATTAATAGTACTTATTAATTCGTTCATTCTTCACCCAGTCTTTTAAGTGACTGCCTTGTACAAGATGCACAATAATTTGGACATAGCTGCTAAGTGCTAAAATTAAATTATTCAGTTGTTTTTTAGTCATATCTGACTCTTCCTGACCCCATTTGAGGTTTTTTTTTTTAACAAAAATATTACAGTGAGTTGCCATTTCTTCTTCAGCTTATACAGACGAGGAAATTGAGGAAAACAGGTTTAAGTGATTGAAGCTGGATTTGAACTCCCAAAGATGAGCCTTCCTGACAAAAAACTTTCCACTTTGCCACATAGCTGCTATGACTTTACATATACATTAACAGCATAGTTTTCTGACAACCGGAGAGGAATAGTTAAACAAAAGTAAATCTTTTTTTTTTCTTTTTGCAGTATTTGTCATCTTCATCTAAATATAGGTCACAACCCCCAAGTGAAATCTCTTTGAACTAAACAAAAAACAATAACACAGACATATATTGAAAAAATAATTGCATAAAATTACCATATTGAGGTGTTTCTACTGTGAAACATTTGCTTTTACATTTTCTTCAATCCAAATCAAGATGTTTTATTCACTTTTATGATCATGGTTCACTTTGTCTTCAAAACTTAGAGAGCAAATATAGGTCAGTCTCAGGTTTGATCAAAACCATATTAATAAAAAAAAGTAGGGTCTATATTCAGAAAAATAAATTGTTTTATTCAAGTACATTTGATGTGTAATATGAATATTATACATCTGTTCCTTCCAAAGCCTAGAACTTAGCTAATATAATAGTGGCCCCCCAAATTAAATTCAAGCATAACCTAATACATACCTGACCTCATAATTGGGAATACACAGGAATGTCCCAGGATCCATAGTGTGGAAGAAATGGGACTTCATTTCTAGAGTTTAAAGATGTTTAAGGGAAGGATGCACAATTTACAGTATGCCAATATTATGTTTAAGTGTATGGAGTTAGAGAGAGAGAGAGAGAGAGAGAGAGAGAGAGAGCGAGAGAGAGAGAGAGAGAGAGAGAGAGAGAGAGAGAGAGAGAGAGAG
>JAJPUD010005653.1:0-13252 GCA_023553655.1 Myrmecobius fasciatus | reverse complement strand
TATATATATATATATATATATATATATATATATATATATATACAATTATCTTGTTTCACAGGAAAAATTGGATCAAAAAATGAGAAAGAAAAAAAGATGCAAGCAAATAACAACAAAAAGAGTGAAAATGCAATATTGTGGTCCACACTCAATTCTCACAGTCCTCTCCCTGGGTGTAGATGGCTCTCTTCATCACAAGACTATTGGAAACATACATAAATTCTTAACAGCATAGTAATAGTCCATTATACATGTATACCACAATTTATTTCACCATTCCATAATTGATAATCATGAACTTCATTTCCAATTCTTAGCTATCACAAAACTTCTTTAAATTTTTTGTAATTAATGGATACATTTCTTACTGATGTCTTCCTTTGGGAATAAATCCATTAATAGTCTTTTATTTGAAGAGTATGTACATTTAGTTGCTTTATATCATAATTCTGAGATATTTTCTAAAATTATTATATAATTTTACAATTCATCAACTTTATATTAATGTGTCTATTTTCCCAAACCCCTCCAATATTTATTGTTCTCATTGGGGGGGCATATTTTTGGCCAATTTACAAATTTTGAGTTGAAACAGTAGGGTTGTTTTGATTCATATATTTTTTATTATTAGTGATTTATAGGATTTTTTTTCATGTGGTTGTGAATACTTTGGTATTTGTATTTTGAGAATGATTTGTTCATACTCTTTGACCATTTGCTATTGAGAAATGGTTATTAGCCTTATTCTTACATACACAAACAATATATGCAGAAATATATATATATATATATATATACATATATAAGCATATGTGTATGTGCACATATATGTGTGTGCATTTATATATACATAAATATGCATGTGTGTGAATACATATAGGCATGTGTGTCTTATTCATACATCTTGGATAATAGTCCCTTAGCAGATAAATCTGAAATAATTTTTTTTTGCAATTTAACTTTCTCATAATTAGTTATCTATTTTATATTTTGAATTGTTTTTCAGTATAATTGATTTCCTTTATGAGCATTTTATTTTATGTCTTTAAAACATTATTCTTAGAAAGGATCCATAGGCTTCCACAGAGAGGGAGGCAGACAGTTATAGACAGAGAGGTAGAGAGAGAAAGACAAAAACTTACAGAAACAGAGAATTCTGCTATAAACTTTATCTCTGAGCTATTTTTGATGGAACACTGATTCTCTCCTCCTCCAGCTCACAAGCAGAAATGTGGGAGGAAATAGAATTCCTGCTTCCTTTTCCCAATTCAAGATCAAGGTATTCAAATAATTCAACTCATCCAGGCTTGATGTAGGCAGTGATACTGAGCCCATGCAAAAGATCATAATTCTTGTTTTTATTGAGAAAAATTTTGTATTCATTCAGGAAAACCATAGCCAGTTCTGTTGGTGGTGGAAGGAAGTCTGGCCTTGATTGAGCTATACAATCCAGTATTGTAGGAGGTATCATTTTGAACACAAATGTCCTTCTTGATAAGGAATACCTCTCAGAATCCCACTCAAGGAGCTTGAAAGGGGGCAGAAGCCTGAGATGTCTTGTGTCTCAACTCAACTTCTTCACATGGGATGATGATGAGGATGAGGATGATGTGTGTGAGTGATTGATTGTATTTTTTGTTGTGGGGGTAAATAAAGAAAGAATGAGATCTCAGGTTTAGCCATTCTATCCAGAATTCTAATTTTCAATCCCTTACATGTTCCAAAAAGATTACAAGAGTGAATACATTAAAAATCAATTATAATCTTGACTTATCTCATAGCCTTCCAAACTGAAGACAGCATGCAGATTATTTCAGTTATTTTACAATTGTCTTTTATTTGATTGGTCAGTTGGTATTATTTTTTACTCCCATTACAAGTCTTACTCTGAGGAAAAAGAGTGACAATAATCTCATCAGTTTTGAAGCCAAGAAGTTAAAAAAAAAAGCTAGCAGGGATTTTCTGACTACTAGCCAATCATAGTAGAAAGGCTGAAGAAATACTAGATTCAAAGAGAAGCCTAAGAATTTAGCAAATTAAGAAAATATGAATCAAGAAGAAATAAATTAAAAGGAGGATGAGGAAGAGGAGGAGATAACAAACAATGGATTGGTCCCAAAAACTTTGAGAAAAGGTAGAAGGATTGAAAGAAGTCTTGTAGCTTGAAATAAAGAATGAAATCAGAATTTAAGAAGACAAACATGAAAGAAGAATAAATAACATAAATTTGGAAACATGATACCCAACTATGGTGATGCTAAAAATATAGAAAAAACAATAGATACTTATTTAAAAAAATAAAAATACCTTATCTAAATACTGAATATATTGAAAGATATAACTTAGCCAACAATTCAACAACACAAAATTCTAAAAGGAAAAAGTAAAAAATACTGGGTTCACATTATGAATATATAAAAGATCAATAGATGAAAAGTTTGAAAAACAAATTAAAATCCTGGAACAGATGACTAATATAGTAGCTTTGGGATTTTAGTTAAACTGAATTCTGTTTTCTCTGACAAAATAATAATAAATTTCTTGACTAGTTTCTGGAGCTGATTTTTACTAAAGGCAAACCCAATTTACTAAAAGCAATCTGAATTCTTTCTATCCCTTCACACAAATTATGACCAATGTCATCATCATTCCCTCTTATTTTCATTTTCCCCCAAGTTAGGGGCTTCTCTAATTCTCTCACTCTCTAGTATAGCTTCTAAAAGATAGATGCTTGCATAATTATTCAATTGAAACTGCTCTCCATAATTATCAATGATCTCTGAATTTCCCAATAGAATGAATGGCCTTTTCTAAATCCTAATTTGTTTTAACCTTTCTGTAGCAGTTGAAACTGTTGATCTTCTTGTCCTCCTGTAGTCCGTGTGCTCTCTGAGATTACAGAGATATTTAAAAATCTCTTTGCTTCTTCTCATTTCGCTTAACTGATTTTTCATGTATGCCATGCCCATGTCTGTCCCCCAGTGCTGTCTTTTTTGTTCTATTTTCTCTTAATTATATCATAAACTCCTACAGTTCAAGTTATTATCTATTTGATTTTTTTCTCCAATCTACATATTTAGTTCTAATTCATCTTGAAATCAAGCTTGTTTCTCCAAGTTAACAACTATTGTTAATCACCTACTATGTGATAAACATTGTGCTACATAGAGGCAACAGAAAGAAAGGTAAAAAGAAAAACAATCCCTTTCTCAAGTAGCACATAGTATAATAGATAAAACCTGGAAACAACTATATGCAAAAGTATTATAGATAGGGTAAACTAGAGATAATCAACAGTAAGAAAAGGAAAACATTAAAGAAAATAAGGAAATGCTTCTTGTAAGAACATAGGCCATGATCAAAAATGTGTTTTAAGAAGATTACTTTGATATCTGAGTGGAAGATGCACAAGACTAAGGAGAGATTGGGAGCATGGAGACTAACAAAATAGGCATAATGTGACATGGGCCTGAACCAGGTCAGTATTAGAGGAGAAAAGTGGACAGTGATAATATACTTTGTTTTATCTATTTTTGGAATGTAAGGATCAAATAAATGATAGTTCCAGTCTTTAGGGTACATAAGATAAAACTAACTGGCCATAGAGGCAAAGCAGAGTTGCTCAATTATATTTTACTTCTGTTCCCCCACACACTTTGTCTACCAGAGAAAATGACAGAATGAAAAAGGCTCATGGAATGTTAGTACTCAAAATAAATAATATTGGCTGTATGAATGCATCTGGTTTCCCTTGATGAATTATTCAAATTACTTGGCCTGGGTAACAGTCAGTCCTTTGTAATAGAAGAATTGAAAGGTGTAATTTGATCAACCAGTATCAGTGAATTATCATGGGAAACTAATAATGTATATTAAGATGTATGGAGGGCAAATTTCCTCAATTTTCTAAAATCAAAATAGTCTACAATGTATAGGTCAGCAAAATTAACTTCAATTCCTGGGGAAATTCAAGAATGAATCATTAAAGAGATAGTGAATAGCTGGAAAAGAAAGTGGGTTTTACAGAGATACCCTCATCAAGAACAGGTTGACTCCTAATGATAATTAGGTACTGAGTCATGGTCAGCTCCCGGGAATGAGGAATATAATTTTGTCCAATTTTGTTTAAAATATTAGGCTAAATTTGCTTCTTCTATTTTCATAAATTCACCTCTCTCTTTATCTCTTTTTTTTCCACTCTCTCTCTCTCTCTTTATCTATCTGTACTTGGTAAGCAGATTTACTAAACTCATATATCCAAGAAATACAATAAATATAGTTTGCCTAGATTCAGCTAAGCATTTAATACATTATCTCATGCTTTTCTTCTGAAAAAATATGTGGAGAACAGATTTGTGATGGAAAATACCATCCACATTCATAACCATCAGACTATGGAGCCTGGATGTGAATCAAGGTATAGTATATTCACTTTTTTTGTTATTGTTCATTAACTATTTTTCTTCTCATGCTTTCTTTTATCTGATTTTTTACAGTATGGTAAATATAGAAATATGTTTAGAAGAATGACACATGTTTAATCTATATGAGATTGCTTGTTCTCTTGAGGAGGAGGAGGAAGGGGAAAAAGGAGAAAAAAATTGTAACACAAGGTTTTGCAAAGGAGAATGTTGAAAATGATTTTTGCATGTATTTGAAAAAGTAAAATATTATTAAAATATGTGGAGTGGACAATTATGAAATTAGATTCAGAAAGGTTTAAAGGTTCTTTGTTAAAAGTTCAATGTCAGCATGGAAGTAGGTCTCCAGTGAATAGCTCTAGGGATCTCTTCATAGTCATGTACTTTTTAATGTTTTCATAAATGACTTGGATACAGACATAGATAGCATGTTTTTTAAGTTTGCAGAGGAGAGAAAGGTGGAAGGGATGACTAATGATACGTATAACAGTCAGAATCCAAAAAGATCTTGACAGATTGGAGCATGGAGTTGAAACTAATAAGATATAATTCAACAGAGATAAATATAAAGTAGTACATTGCTTGGGAAATCAACCTTACAAATAAAGGACGTGTCAGGCATTAATAGACATTACTGATTCTGGAGTTAGGGAGACCAGAATTCAGATCCAGCCTTACTATCTATATGACTCTGGGCAAGTCACTTCACCTATTTTCTTCAGTTTCCTCATTTGTGAAATGAAGATAATAAAAACCCTTGAGGATCAAATGAGATAATATCTGCTAAGTGTTTAGCACAATGCTTCATTCTGTAAGATATGACTACTATTGTACATGTGATTACAAAGTTTGTTGAGGGAATATTAGAGTTAATAGACTGCAAGATTTGGCTACATCAACAGTATGATGTAGCCAAAATAGTTAATCCAATCTTAAAATGCTTTAGGAGAGGCATAGTTCCTACTATATTATAAATTATGTCTCAAACCACCTTCATTCTTTTTATACATGTAGATCTCTGCCGTGGTTACCTTTATTTTCATGAATTTCTTATTGTTCACCAGGATGTAAAATATTTCAGTAACTAGAAAACTGTGTGACTCATAATAACATTTTGATATTGAGTTATGATAAGCTTTTGGGCAATGAGAAATTAGTTTTGTCCACTTTTGTTCAAAATAGTGAATCCAGACTATTCCATTCAATTCTGGATGTTAGAATTTCAAAGGATATTAAAAATTTAGCAAATATGAAAAGAAAGGAAACCTCTAGTGAAATGACATATTCATGCCATGTGAGTATAGATTGAAGGTAATGAAAATCTTTATCCCAGAGAAGAGAAAATTAAAGCGTAGAGGGAAGTAAGAAATTATGTTTAATTATTTCAAAAACTGCCTTGTAGAAAATAAACACAAGAACAAAGAAAAGTTACAGGGAAATAAATTTTGATTTGATATCAGGAAAAAAAAAAATCCCAACAATGAAAAACCCTTCCTAACAGTTTGTTCTGTCTAAAAGTACACTGGCCTGCCTCAACAGTCAGTGGGTTTCTTCTATTTGACAAAAAATATTAGATAGAATTGGTCTCCCTTTAAGCAATTACTGGAACTACATGGTTATTGAGTTCTTTTCTGATTTCAAAATATTATGATTCCAAAATCCACAATAAAAAATTCCCAAAATAATATTAAGACAGAAAAATTAAGAAATGAAGAATCATTGGGATCCTTGAAAATCATGATGAAAACAAAATAAAAATATTTAAATATAAAGATTCATGTATAAATATATAAATATAAATGTATATACATATATATGTATATATGCATACACACACACACACACATATATATTGAACATGAGGGCAATGCAAAAGGGATACTAGCAGTATCTATTTCATAGTAGGTGATCAATAACTGTTTATTGGCTTGACAACCCACTATGTGTAAGAGAGACAAAGTTTTATAGTAAAAAGAGATATGAGAGTCATATACAAGAACTTTACAGTGAAAGGAAAATTGCTATAAACAAGCAGAAAGAAAGATCACATATCAAAATAGCATAGTTAGGATCACACAAAATCATACAGCAATAACAAAAAAATGAAAGAAAATCTTTGAATATAATAGTGTGAGTAAAAATCTCAACTAAAACAATATCATATTTTCCTACAAATGTGTACATAATCTTACAAGGAGTGATTGAATTTGAAACCACTTATTAGCAGGTTACTTTATGCTAAATATTGTGCTAAGCATGAGGGACACAAGTAAAAAAGTAAAAAAGAAAAATCATATTTTCAGAGAGTCAGAGGAAACTATACATATCAGAGGAATTATCTGCAAAGCAGATGGAGAGGTTCAATGGGCCTTAAAGTTCAATGTCAGAAGGGCACAGCAGTAGAAGAGGAAATACAATCCAGTGGTCCTTAATTTGCAATGGCACTACTGACATGTTTATGGTACTCCATTTCACCAAGAATATTATAATTCGTGACTCAACACTCATCAAATATATATGTGACCACATCTGCCCTAAAACCAAGGTACTTGAGGAGCCAACCTTACGATCACTGGGATCTGGGCAGAGGAAAATGTTTAGGCCAGATAAAGGTCCTGTCAGAAACATTGCCCTCTAAGACCTTGAAGGCTCAAGATAGTTGGGGGTTGGGAAAACAGAAAATGAATTTAGAAATATAAATTTTCCTTTGAATATTGCTTTCACGACAATATAGTTTTCTCAGTACATTATTTCATTGTTTTCCTTTACTTATAAATTTTTTATTTGTTTCTAACCAATTAATTTATTAAAATTATTTTTTTCTTCATTTACATCTATTCTTTGGAATAAAATGTTAATGCAATTATTGAGGCCTTATTAGTATTAAAATTATATACCATTTTACATAATATATTATTAGTATTAATATTATAGTTATTTGTCCTGGCCAGCAGGACTTTAGTAATTCGTGGGGGCGAGGAGGACCCGACCTGAAGGGAGAGAATAGGCGAGAGAGAGAGCAAGGAGACTACATGGCAGGTAGAATAGTCTCATTTATTGAAGTAAAAAGGCTGGGATTATATAGATTAATGCCGTTCTGGATGGGGGGTTTCAGGAATGCAGAGATAGTTGGGTTGGGTAGCAGGGTGTGGTATGCAAGAACACTGATATGATCAGGTAATCTCTGGGAGTAGTTAGCATATGTTTGTTCTTCCTGTGCATTCAAATTCTCAGCCCCAGACATTCCTGTTTTATCATATTCTCGGCTCCAGGCAGTTATTGAGCCAAGTTTTATTTGCAATAGTAAGAACTTTGAATAAAATAGAAAAGTGAGGTAACTCCCTACTTCTAGGATGTCAAATTATCACCAAAAACACATCAAAAACAGTTGAGCTCCATGGAAGAGAGGGTCAACAACAGTGAAAAGTACATGGTACAATCAAAACAATGGACTAAGAGACAGGAAAACCTGAATCAAATTGAAGTTTCAGATACTTGTGTAACCCTAAGCAAATTTCTTAAACTCTTTCTACCCCAATTTTCTCATTTATAAATTGGGAATCATCATAATACCAATGTCCCAGGGTTGTTGTTAGGATAAATTAAGATTTTATTTATAAAGCACTTTGCAAACTTTAAAGCATTATGTGTTTGTTGTTGTCTATGATGCTGTTGTAGTAATTGTTGTTATGTTATTTGGTTTTAGGGAAGTCACCATGTTAGGTTCCCCGAATATAAAGAAAGGCAAAACATAATCTCTTCCCTTAAAGAGCATACATTCTAATGAGGATACAAAATAAAAGTATCTGGAAACACACAAGTCGTATACAGAATATATATAAAGTAGTCTCAGAGGATAGATACTTGAAATAAAGAGGAAGCAGAGAAGTTTGGAGGATGACCAATAAAAGACATGGTAGGAAAATTGTATATCACACATGAGGAATAGCAGGTGAATCAGTGATAAAGAATGAAAACTTGTACTGAGCAGTACTATAAATGAATTTAAATGTCAGAGAACTAGTTTGTTACTAAAGGTAGTTGAGAGTCATTTATATTTGTGTACAGTGGCCAGGTCCTTTCTTATATCAGTTCTAGATCTAGTTTCCAAAAAGAATTTCTTGATGAAAGACTAGAGTTCAGAACAGAACCTGAAATATACATTTTTCAAAGAAATAATGCTTAAAGCAATGGGAAACAGTGAGATCACAAAATGAAATAGTTTATCTAGATAACAGTAGAAGACCCAAGGAAAAGTTCTGGAAAATACTTGCGTATAATGGGTGTGAATAAGATGAAGCTCCAGTCAAGAAATCTGAGAAGAAATGGTTAGACATGTAGGGGAAGATAATCAAAAGAGAATAATGTCATAAAAATCTAGGGTACAAAATATATTTTAAAAGAGAGGATAATTAACAGTAACAGATATTTTAAAACAGAAGGATAAAAATTAAGTATTCTTAACTATTTTATTATAATTTATTTCTAAACAAATTCTTAGTTTTCTTAAAAAATTGATCAAGTAAGGTGTTAGTCACCCCAGTAATTTATACTTTGAAATATATTGTATACTGGCTTGTTGAGTTTGATTGTTCTGATTTTTTATCATTTAATCTATTCCACAAATTTACATTTCTCTTTTTAACTAGTATCAAATAGATCTCATTTGTTACTTTATAATACAACTTAAGGTCTGTAAATGGTACTTTACTCCTATTCATAGAACAGTGTTTGGCTCATAATAGGCACTTAATAATACTTGTTTGCTTTCTCCCTCCTCCCACTTGTGAAATCAATTTAGCTCAGCATATTGATTGTTGTTGAAATAACAACTATAATATCTAAATTATTTAGGAATTAATTTATTTGAATTATGTGTTCGATTCGATTATAAACAATGAGTTTATTTCCAATTACTGATTTTTTATTGCTTTTAAGGACATTTAAAAAATATATATATTTCTTGTTTGTTAGTACAATCAATAATATAATTATTTTGAATGTTATTTCCATTTTCATTATTTCCTCTTTGATTTTTCTATTGCTAAATTGGATGGTAATAATTTTTGTGAATTTATTTTATAACACCATTTTACCAATACTATTCAATGTTTCACATTTTTTTCTTATTGATTTTTTGTGGTTTTCCAAGCAAGCCTTCATTGTCTCTTATTTACCAATATTTATTCCTTAGGTGCTTTTTCTCCTTTATACTATTTGCAGAATTTCTAGATCTAGAAATAATATTCAAAAAGTGAACAGTCATGTTTTGACCTAAATATTAAGAAAGTTCTACTGTGTCCCTATGAGAAATAATGCCAGCTTTGCTTTTTAAATATGTACTTTTACTATATTATATGCATATTTTTTTAATCATGAATGTGTTGTAAATTGTCAAAGATGCTTTTCCATGTATATTTAAACATTTATTTCTATGTCTATTTAAACATTTGTTTCATCAACATTTTTTCCCTTAAACTTGAACCAACTTTGAATCACTTATAAATTATATAATATAACATATAATTTATTAATATGTAATAAATTATATAAATATAATTTGATTACACTTTTAAAAAATTTTTGATTTTTCATGGTTGGTTTTAGGTAAAGTTATATTTAAAATTTTGATACTATATCAATATGAATTGTTGACATAAGTCTATAGTTCTTTGTCTTTGATTTGATTCTTCTCTGGTCTACTTATTTGTTCCATGATAATCATGCAAAATGTACCTTAGAATTTTATTTTTATTTTATTCTCTTTAATTTTTTTGAGAATACATTTTTAGCATAAATATATTAATTTTAACATTTTGTAAAATTGAACTAAAATCCACTTGGAAATTTTTAAAATTTCCCCTTTGTAGTTCTTTAGTGATTTTAAGATCTTATTTTCTAAGATTAGGTTATTTGCAATCTATATTTCATCTTTTTTTCATTTTATAATTAATAACACATTTTAAAGAATGTATTCTGGTAACATTTAATATTTTATTTCTGGTTCTATTTTTTTTTTTAATTCTTCCCTATTATTTTTCCCCATTATTACTTTTCAATTTTTCAACTTTTAGGCTATTGCAAATAGTTCAGGAGTAAGGTGACAAGGACCCACACCAGACTGGTGTTAGTGTCTAAAGAGAAAGGGAACATATTAGACAGAAATTGTTGAAAACTTAAAATTGACAATCCTTGTTAACAGAGCAATATCATGGAAGGTGAGAGATAGTGAAAACTTGAAGATGACTCCTATGTTGTGATTTTCAGGAATTAAGAATATGGTGTTATCCAGTAACAAAGAGAGCAAGAATGTTTAAAGGGAAAGTCAAGGAGTTTAATTTTGTACCTGTTGAGTTTAAGATGTCAGTTGCACATCTAATTTGGGATGTTGGAAAGGAAGTTGGAAATGTGAGATTGAACCTTCAAAATGGTTTGGGGCAGGAGAAGTAGATTTGCAAATCATTAGCATGGTCATGGTTTTTAAATCTACAGAAACTGATATGTTCACCGAGTGGAATAGTATAGAGGAAGAAGATAAAAGAATCTAGGAGGAAAAAAAACTATAAGGCACCTCTTCGTATCCTATTTTAACTGTTTGTTGCTCTCAGAAACACTTATATCCATTTTTCTGTGTGTGGGCAGTCCTGACAGCTATAACCCTTTTTCAACAGTCTCTTGATGTTCATATTTCTTCAAGAAGAAATGCATTATTAGTTTCTACTGCTAAATTTAATGTTAATGATTTTTGTGAATTTATTTTATATCTTACCATTTTACCAGTGCTGTTCAATGTTTCGCTTTTTTTTTTCCTTACTGCTTTTCTGTGGTTTTCCAAAAGAACCTTCATTGTTTCTTACTTGACGATATTTATTCTCTCAGTGTTTCTCTCCTGTCTACTAGTGTTTATGTCTTAACCACAGACATGTAAGCTCTCTACCAAGGGTAAGTGCTTTATCTGCACCATCTGCTTTATGATATCCCTTATATTTCCACTCTTTTGTTTTTTCTGTTTTCCCATAGCCATCATTTTTATTAAGAGGCTGAAGAAAATATTATTTTTTCCTTACTTACTGACAGCAAGCATGCGGGTGCATTGTGAGTTAGCATCTTTTTCTTATTTTCTATCCCCTCATTAGTAACACTGTTTTATGTACAAAATATGCTAATTTATCTATACAAAATTATGAGGTTTAATTCAATGAGTAGTCAGGTCTTCCTCATTTCCTTCTCTGAATTTTTTAATTTCTCCTTGCATCTTTAAGAGTCAGGTTCTTTTTAAATTTTATTTTATACCCTTGGTTAATCAATCTTTGCTTCTTTTTTTTTCTTTCAGTTATTTTTATTTGTTTTGAAGTTGTTCTCTATTTAGTAGCATGAGAGAATTAATTTGAAATGCAAGAAGTACAGTGCAATGATTGCTACTTCTATATTGAATAAGATTCTAGATTTGTTGCTTATTCTTTTCTTTGACCTTTGATAATGCACTAATCTTCTTTGTAGCTCCATTCTCGCACATGAGAAATGAAGGGTTTCCAATGAATAGTCTGTGTCTTCTCTTTTAATTCTTTGTGTATGATCCTTTATTTAATTTCTTAAGATTTTATTGAAAATTGTAATCATTTACTTTTCTTATGTCTTTCTTGTTTGAGGTATTTGAAAGTTGAATATTCTCCTCATCTCTAGAATTGTTGCCGTTTTCATTGCTAGTTTTTATTTGTTTTTTTTTTGGATACAAAAATGGCTTAATATCCTTTCCTCTTCCTCCAGGCAGTCAATCAGTTTTTTTCCCCAAAAAATACTTAGTATTTAAGGTCTTTTGCAGCTTATTTTTTTTTCTTTTTTTCTTGCTGCTGCAGAATTCCCTGCTGGTGACTGATACCTCTGCTGAAAATCATGAGCAAGAAGAAGAGAGCTCTCACCATAGACAGCTTTTACAGAGAGAAATTAGAGAAGTCCCCAGATCCTGAGATTCTGAAAACAATCCCACATAAAGCCACAAAGGTGGACTTAAGCTGGTCTCCCTTTCAGAAGGCTTACCTGGAAGATTGCATAAAGAACCTCAAAAGAGAGCTAGAAGAACATTGGGGAAATAAATTGAGAGGAGTGCAAGAAGGAAATATCACCCTGCAACAGAGATGTGAAAAATTGGAAAATAAGTCTGGTGAATTGGAAAAAGACAACAATTCACTAAAAAACAAAATTGGTGAATTGGAAAAAGACAACAATTCACTGAAAAACAAAATTGGTGAATTGGAAAAAGTCACCAACTCACTAGAAAATAAAAATAGTGAATTGGAAAAAGATAACAATTCACTGAAAAACAAAATTAGTGAATTGGAAAAAGACAACAATTCACTGAAAAATAAAATTGGCAAAATGGAAAAAGAATGCAATGACCCGAAAAATTCAATTGGCCAGTTACAAATGGAGCTAAAAAAGATAACTGAAGGAAATACTACCTTAAAAATTAAAATTAAACAAATTGAAATGAATGATTCAATAAGACTTCGATAATCAGTCAAACAAAAACAAAAAAATGAAAAAAATAGAAGAAAATATGAACTATCTCCTAGGAAAAACAACTGACTTGGAAAACATATCCAGGAGAGACAATCTAAAGATTATTGGACTCCCTGAAAGTCACAATGAAAAAAAGAACCTTGATCCTATCTTCTAGGAAATCATGAAAGAGAATTGTCCTTATGTTTTAGAATTAGAAGGTAAAATTGGCATTGAAAGAATTCACCGATCACCTCCTGAAAGACACCCCAAAATTAAAACCCTAAGGAATATCGTGGCCAAATTTCAGGACTATCGCACCAAGAAAAAGA
>JAJPUD010005652.1:124976-152487 GCA_023553655.1 Myrmecobius fasciatus | reverse complement strand
AAATTATATTTATGTTCTTTGGCTAAAATACATTTTCTTTTTGGAGATTTGTGATCTATGTCCCTGCAAGGAGAGTTTGTGGCAACACATTGACTATAATGAAGTTATTAACTTTTCTGGGTGAAAACAAGAAACTAAAGAGATGAGAAATTCCTCCAAGAGATGCTTACACTCCAGAATGCTTACACGTTGTCTTGTTTGACACAGACAAGGGACAATGCCCCCTATGTTATAGGTGTTATCAATATCTATATTCATTCAAAATCATAGTTCATAAATCCTATTTAGGTGTTTTTATTTTTTCTCTATACAGCCAAAAGAGATGAATAATTGAAAGAAAAATTATGGAAAAGCACAGTAAAACATATTTGAAATAGATTTTTAACCCTCTACTCCTGGAAACACACTTTCTAAAAGCGTGCCATTCACTGGACACAATTCCTTGTTCATACCAAACACTTAAATTTTTGTTGAACTGAGTTGTTGAATTGAAGATTACAAGATGGGTTCAGGTTGGTTTCTTTAAGAAAGAATGAGAGATTTACTGGATGCTGAAAATAAATACAATTTTTTCTTCCTAGGAACATACTTATACCTTATATACACATATACATAATATATACATGTATATACATATTATATACATGTATATACATATTATATACATGTATGTGCATGTACATATATACATAAAGCTTATGCTTATATATAAAAATAGGGGCTGGTATACCTTCCATGTTAAATCTCTGTATCAATCTCTTTTGTTGGCATTTGTAAATCATATATAATACAAAGCATAGTGGAGTGTCACTTGTTTCTATCACCATCTAAGTACATATAATAGGTAATCCCCAACAATATATTCAAGTTTCCACCTCTGGGGAATCACTATCATCAACTTATCTTATGCTTGAAATGTGTTCCTCCTCTTCATTTATCAGAATTCCTCATTTTTACCAATGTTCTGTTAAGAAGCTACTTTCTTTGAATGTCATTATCTTATCTTCTTTATATATCCATTATAGTCTTCCTAGTAGAATGTAGGGTCCTTGATGATAGATGAGTGTATTTTTTCCTTGGTGCTGTTGTATCCATAGTGAATTGCTCATAAAAGATTGCTAAACAATGTATTTGTTGAATTGAATTAAATTATACAGTATGGTTCTCATAATGTAATATCTTTATAATTTTATATTTTTATTATTTTTAATTATTTTTATTTTCTTTCCTTCCTTTCCCCTACTTCTTTCTTTTTCTCTTGCTTCTTTTCTCTTTTTCCCTGAGTGTTTTTCTTTTTCTTTCCATTTTTGTTTCAGTCTTTCTCTCTGTGTGTCTCTATGTGTGTGTGTGTGTGTGTGTGTCTCATTCTCTCCTTTATTTTCAGCCTGAATTATAGAATTGCTTTGGTTAGGAATTATTCCTTGCATTCAAATGACAACCTCTTTTTCTTACAATTGTATAGAGTAGATTGGGGAAATGAGAGGTTATATGACTTGTGCAATCTTATACCTAGTGTCAGGGGCAGTTACTTGAGTCAAATCCATCTGACACCCCAAATAGCTCTCAATTCATGACACCATGACATTTGAAATCATTTTTTTTTATTTTGTAAAGAATCCTAATATATCTAAATGTTCTGGTTTTGGGATTTTCAAATAGAGATATTGTCTTTCAGGATCAAAGAGTTGGTGTGATTACTTAACCATACAATTTTATCCTGTGAATTTTTTAGAAGGCTTGTTCCCAGTTCTCTGTCCTTGGTGACTGATGAATGGACATAGCAGTCAAAATGCAGATATACTCAGGAGAGAAAAGGAAATGCAAAGAAAAATATATAGTGTTCACTTTCCTTGATAAATAACAGCTTCACCATCAGAGGGAAAATGTCAGAAAAAAAATCCATTATCTTCCTTTGTTAAAAGTGCAGCTCTTAAGCAGTTGAGTAACTATGCCTAACACACAATTATGACAAAGTATTCCTGTCTTTAAATCAGGCATTTTGTGGGGAAAGATTTTTGTTTGGTTTTGATTTGTTTTTCCAATTACAGCTTTTTAGATCAGATATTATTGACTCTGAAAGCCAATCTAATTCTCATTTTAATTCATATTTGCAGATATCTATTTAATAGAAACCAAAGAATTGGCTATCAATTAAAGTGACACTGTTTCTATCTATGTTCATGTTCGCTAAATAATTCTAAAAAGTGCAAATTTAACTCATATAACAAAAGGACTAAGTTTATTTTGTGGTTTGCTTTTTAATTATCCAGATTTGTATTGGACAGTCCAAGTTATACATTTGTAAGAAGGAAAAGATATAAGCAATGTGCATCAGGTCCTCCTGGTATATTGGAAGGATACATACAGGATTCAAAATCGAATGACCTATAGTCAAATCCTAATCCTCTTACTGACTGACTGTCTAATTTTCAAAAAATATTTAATTGCTGGGGGTCCCAGTTTCTTCTTACATCAAATGGGGTGGTGAGGGGTAAACTTAGAGGATCTCAGAAGTACATCATATATGTAAAACTTCATATTCTTGAGAAACAAAGCATAATTTGATAACTTTCTATTTAGCTCCTTGTAATAAGCTTTTATATTTGAAAAGGGACATGTCAGCTTCAAAGTTTTCCTGTGATCTCTTCATGGCATAATAGTGAAGGGAAGCAAACAAAAGGAATTACACTTTCAGCAATGTTGCTGGTTCTGTTTTGTAGATTTTACTACGTTAAATGCAGCAGCTAAAATGTTTTTACAGGATTTTCCACCCATTTTGAAATTTGTCAGCCCAGCTTCCCAGAACCTCAGGCTTTAATGTTCATTGTTTTCCTGAGTAAACACTGTCAGTGACTGAAGGTGCCATCTACATGTATATGTTTGTAAAAAGAGAATTATGGATATTCTGCACATGCTATAAGCATGGAAAGGCTGTGTTTGTCAGTAGCTCTCCACAAAACATACCTACATTTATTACATTTTTCTAGACTCAGTGATGTTTAATTTTTCATGGTCCAATTTGGAATTTTCTCAACATAGATACTGGAGTGTCTTAACATTTATTTATATACTCATTCATTTATTTTTTTTATCAGTTCATTTTACAGTTATTGAAACCAAATAAAGGAGAATTAAAGGATTTGGTTAGGGTCACATAGCAAATAAATCTCTTAGGCTAGATATGAACACAGGACTCTCTGATTACAAGCCTGGCACTTTACCCACTGTACCATCTAGCTGATCAAAACACCCAGTAGTGGAGCTTGGTAGCTGAACTTACTGTCAGCCATAATGTAGCCTATGCTGTAAGAGTTGTTCCAATTTCTATGTACTTTAACAGCAATTCTCAAACTTCTTGGTCTCAGACCACTTTGCACTCTTAAAAATTATTAAGGATCTCCTTCTCCTCACCCTCACCACAACAAGAAGCAGCTATTACTTTTGTATGTTATAGTCAAGATTTATCACATTAGAAATGAAAATTTATTAGTATATTATGAAAAAGGTTTCTGATTTTCTGGGGTCTGCAGACTATATTTTGAAAGTTACTGCATTCAAGCAGTATTATGCCATTTTTTGCCTCAACAGCATACTACATTGTTTAAAATTGCATTTTGGTATGCAATGAGAATTAGATATTTTGGTTTTGAACATGTATTTGAGATGCCTACATGATATCCTTTGAAACATGTTCACAAGCTTGTAAGGTGATATGAAATTATATAAAAGTGATGAATGTACAAATTAGTATAAATATGGTAATTGAACTTGTAGAACTAATGAGGTTAGTTGATAAATAAAGACAGAAAGTCCTAGAAAAGGGTCTTGAGTTATTTCAATCTTAGGGAAATATAAGAATAATGACACAACAAAGAAGACAGAGGAGGATTGATTGATTAATCAGTAGAATGAGAAAAATCATTTCATCAAAAAATGAATTAAAAGTTACTGAAGTTTTACTGCTTTGCCATCCTTTACTTTTTAAAAATAACATTTGAACTTCTAACTGATAAACACTTTTCTATACAAGCATCTGATTCAACTGATAAAGACTAATACCTCATAAACCGCACTGATGGTTAAATTCTCATTTTATATTCTTGGTAATCCTTCCTTTAAGGCAAAATCCATTTAATGAATTCCATTTAGATGGTCTCTGTGTAGCTCTTCATGTTTGTCCTGTACTCAACTAAATTATTTATGAAGATAATTACCAAAAGATTTACTTGAACTAGTATCTATATAATGGAGCTGGTGCTGCCCTAAAAGGGTTATATGTCTTCGATAGATATTTTGATAATTTTTATTCATTATGGTCATGCATCATGGGGAAAAAAGAAAAAAAGGTGACAGGCAATGACTTATGGATTCATGAAACAATATCTAATATATGCTGCTATAAAACAGTAAATTCATCTTTTACAGGCTTATCATTGAATGCTTTGCTTCTTTGAGTCTTTTCTCCTAAAGCTTAGTGTACACAGTTTTAAAAGATATATTTATGGGTATTCATAATGTGAATCAAATCTTTCTTTCAAATATGTAGAACTTGAAACAGTGCAGCTTAAAATGTTGACAGAATGCTGTATTAATATATGTAACAGTGGAAATAATGCTGAAATTTCAGCTGAGGACCCTAGTTGCTAATCTCTTCTCTTCCCATTACCATCTGTGTTATCTAGGCCATTCTCCTAGGAATTCTGGGTTTCAACATCCTTATATGTAAAGTGAGTGATTTGGATTAATTTACCAATATCTCTTTCAGTTCTAAATATATGATCTAAATAAAAGTTTTTTTTTTCTTTTTTAAAATATTTTCTTTATTTTCAAAACACATGCATTTTCAATATTCATCCTTGGAAAACCTTATATTCCAATTTTTTTCCTCTCTCCCTTATCCCCATCCCCTCTCCTAGATGGCAAGTAATCCAATATATGTTAAACATGTGCAATTCTTCTCTATATATTTCCACAATTATCATGATGCATAAGAATAATCAGATCAAAAAGGGAAAATGAGAAATAAAACAAAATACAAGCAAATAACAATAAAAAGATGAAAATACTATGTTGTTATCCATTCCCAGTCCTCACAATCCTGTCTCTGGGTGCAGATGGTTCTCTTCATCATAAAAGCACTGGAACTGGTCTGAATCACCTTGCTTTAGAAAAGAGCCATGTGTATCAGAATTGATCATCGTGCAATCTTGCTGTTGCTGTGTACAATGATCTCCTGTTTCTGCTCTCTTCACTTAGCATTAGTTCATGTAAGTCTCTCCAGGCCTTTCTGAAATCATCCTGTTGATCTTTTCTCATAGAGCAATAATATTCCACAATGTTCATGTATTATAACTTATTCAGCCATTCTCCAACTGATGGGCATCCACTCAATTTCCACTACAAGAAGGCCTGCTGCATACATTTTTACACATGAGGGCCCCTTTCTCTCCTTTAAGATCTCTCTGGGATACAAGCCTTTTGGAAACACTGCTGGGTCAAAGGTATGTACAGTTCTACAGCCCTTTGGGCATAGTTCCATATTGCTCTCTAGAATGATTGGATCAGTTCACAACACTACCATCAATGTATCAGTGTCCCAGTTTTCCCACATCCCCTCCAACATTCATCATTATCTTTTCCTGTCATCTTAGCCAATCTGAGATGTGTGTGATGGTACTTCAGAGTTGTTTTAATTTTCATTTCTCTGATCAATAGTGTAAATCAAAGTTTCTTAAACTTGGTCACAAAGCCATATAGTCACATGACAACAAAGGGGGGGTCACAAAATTATCATTTATTATCAGCAAATGTTTGATTTGTATACTTATGTCTGAGATTGCATAAAAAATTTCTAGGGTGAAAAGGAATCATAAAGGGAATAAGTTTATTAAGTTGTGATCTAAATTGTATATAATCTAATATTCATAATAACTAAAGCAACTCATTTAAAATCTTGAACTAACAAGAGAAATAATTCAATTAGGTTTTTCAGATAGGGAGATTTTTTTTTAATTGTAAGGGTACATTGCTATTATATGTTGATTTAGAGATCTGCCTTCCATATTTTTAATGAAGTCTCTGTGTATATCACATTATGACTAAGGTTTACAAAATATTTTGGAGTTACCCTATCTAGTTACTTTCCCAATTCTAAAATTTGAACAATAAGCGGGGTTATCTATTTAAAGGAGATTTATAGATGAAAAAAAAGCACTGTGATAATCACATCCCAATCTCTTTTTTCCCCTATGCCAGAAGTTGAGCAGATTTCCTGAATATGGAACTTGCCATCCAGAACCATATTACTCTCATCTTTATCCAAATACCTGAAGCACTGGCTAATCCAGTTGAGTCTTCTTTCTTCTAATCATGTATCCATGATCTTAAGGAATCCAAGCAGTTAATTGTACATTTCATTTTCTGTCAGCCATTCCTTCTGTATGGCTTACTGGCATCTACTGAGTTATGGTTAAATCTCCATTATTTGTGTTAATAAAAAACAGCAGTGTGGCTAGATGGTCTCAAATTCATTTAAATTTGTCTTTGGAGTGCCTTCTTGCACATACATTTTAATATATGTGCATTTGACATTTGGAGAATTTCCAACATTTCTTACAAAATAATGAAGTCAACATCAGGCAGATATGGTTCAGGTGGAACTGGAAGGCTGCCTGACATTCTCTTCATGAATTTCTGCTTCAAGTTTTCATATATTCTGATCTCAGTAGGAAGCTGAAGAACATATTCACTGAGATATTTTATGAAGAAAAATTAAAGGTTTGTACATGAGCAAGGTCAAGTTCAAGCTAACATTGGAAGGAAAGACATAGACATATTGCGGCCAGGCTCTTTCCTTCTGAAATTTTCCCACAGGGACCATTTAAGAGATGAAAATTCTATGACATCAGTAAAAATCTCTACAAGGCATCACTTCCATTAGGGACACAATAAATATGAGAAAATAATGTTTTATTTTTATTTAAGAATTGCATTAGGGCATCCAGTCCGTGTTCATTCTCTTATTTGGAAAAAAAAAGTAAAATATTTGGTCAACTATAGTATAATAAAGGTTTATGTCTTGTAAAATCAATCAACCAGCCAGTGTTTTGTTGATATGCCAAGCATTGTTTTAAACACTAGGGGTACAAATATAAAAGTGATACTTACTTGTGCATATATTTTAAAAGATCATTTATAAGAAGTAATATAAACTTTGAACTTCTCAGCATCTGCTCTAAGTACTATACATTTCATCAAATCTTAGAAGTTGGAAGCAAATTCATGATCTTTTTTATATATAGCAAAGACCCCAAATATTAATCTTTGTTTGAGATTCTCAATTGAGGGATAGCTCACTTCCTCCTTTGGAATTTCTTTTCACTTTCGGACAACTTTCATTTTTAATGACTTTTTTTTTTACATAAAGGAGTCATGGACTAGGGCAATACTTTTGATAAGCTGAGATTTCCATATGCATCTCTAGTATAATTCTGCAGCCAAGAAAGACAATATGATATTTGATTGAATGAAAAGAATCAAATTAAGGGCATTATATTTTTGCTACACATCTTCAGAATTGTGGTATGGAAGGGAGGGGTCCTTTGATTATATAAGTAGGTGAGAATAAGAGTCATGAGGGTCTGCAGGGAATAAAGGTAGTGAAGATGCTGAGAAGTGAATGTCCTTTGTTTCTCTAGAAAGAATAGAGGTGGTAAATTACATCCTAAGGTTCTTATATGGTTTGAGGAGGAAAGAAAAGAGCAGGCAAATAGCAAAAAAGGTGATACCAGGTCTTTCTGGTGCTTAGCCATCCTGCTCGCAAAATTGAGGATGTAATTGTAATTGAGGATGAGCTTTGCGATATTGTCCTACCCTGCAGAAGAAGCGGAGGAAATGGTTTGAATCTTAGGAAGAAGGAAAAATTACTTGATGAGCAGGAGTAGGTTGGGATTCAAAACACAGTCCCTTTGTGTCCTGTGCCTGGTCTGTATTCTCTTCTCATCTAATAAGCTAGATGATTTGAAGCATTGGATGCTTTGCAGCTTTGCTTAGTTTTGTTGTTATTGTATTTATTTGCTTGTTTTGTTTTATTTTTATTTTTATTTTGTGTTTTTCTTTCTAGTGCAGAAAGGGATGACCCACGCTATTTTGGCTATGACAAATCAGTATGTTCTCCATTTCACTGGGACTGAGATAGGTAAAGTGATTTATCCAAGGTCACCTAACTAGTATGTTCCAAAAGCATAATTTGAATTTAGCTTTTCCTGACTCCAAGTCAAGCATTCTCCACTAGACCATAGTGGTCCTCCAGAGTTTATTTTGTAGATCACAACCCATTTACACCTGTTCTTTCTGTGCAATTCTTACTCATATTCTTTCACTATATGGAACTCCTCCTGGAAATTTATTAAATTTTATTGCTATTATTTTAAAATTATTTGATATTTTTATGTAATTATTATACAACATTATTTTGCTATTATTTATTAAAACAATAATTTATGATGTATATAAATATAATAAATTACATTTATTGATAGTATTATTTATTTTATTATAATGTAAAATTGATCTTGCCCAATTTTACAGGAGAGCTATCAGAAGAAATTGTCAGATTGTGGGCATTATCAAAACATCCCGATATCAGGTCATTTCCTGATTTCCGCCATCTATATGACTTCTCTTTCTCTTTCTCATTTGGCGGATCCTCCTCCAAGTCATGTTATATGTGTTTTTGCTTACCTGACTGAAGAAAGGAATTTACAAATAGTTTTGCCAAGCCCCAATATCTAGATAGAAGGTTTGGGGGAAATCTATGTTTCCTTGATAGTTGACATGCTTTCTAGCACAAATGGTAGATATCTGGAGAAACAGCAGCCTAAGAGGTTGTTTGAACAGTATTTCTGAGTGTTATTGAGATATGATGTTCTAGGGGAGAACTGGAATTCTTAAGTACCACTTTTGGTAGAAAAAGAAACAAACCACTTATGTGACACCTGTGCTTGCAGTATTAATAAATGACTAATGGCATAAGGCCTTATTATGCCTATCATATTTTGCTCCCACTATAATGGCGAGTTATTAGAGCAGTGTAGACTGCATGGCAAAGAGATTATTCCACAGCATTTAATGTGGTAGTTTGGAGTGGTTATTGTGGAAGACTATCTGAGCAAGAAGAATTTCAAACGATTGCAGGGATATTGGCCTAATGAAAGCTCATATTTTTATGCCCTTTCCTCTTTAGAATGCTTTAGGTACTTCCTTTTTCTATTTTTCACTTCCTGGTAGTCCCATAAATATTCTTCATTTTCTACAGAAAGTACAGAATAAAATTTAATACTTGTAGAAACATTGGGGACTGTTTATCATCATTTGTGGAAATCAAGATACAAGTATATTTGGAATTTGTACAGAATCATTTCTAGGCATAGAAGAGATAAACATGAGACAAAAAACACAATGACTTTTACGGAATAACTCCATAGGGAAGAACTCAAAGGTTTAGAAGACACTGGGGCATTAGACATATGTAGATTTTAATGATTATTTGCATACTTATTTGATTGTAAACCCAATAGATTTTTTGATAGCATTAAATTATTATCAAAATCATTTACTAAAGGTTCCTGTATTATGGGCACTGCAAAAAACAATTTACATATATCTGTTTTCAACTTTGTTAGAATTACCATAAGGATCAGTGTTGGGAACATCATACTGAACTATTTTCCATAAACTTCAAAGTACAGTTACAACATCTGCCTTAATTGAATTTCTTCTTTCATAAACACTTCAGCTTGCACCAAAACCCATTTGAAATTATGGTGTCAGCCTTTGCATCTTCCCTTTCATTATTTTCATCACCTTTATGTACACCAAAAATGTGATATAGGGAAATGACAGGGATCTTCGAATCAGGAAGTTATCTTTTCAATGTCTTGGCTTTAGCCAAATCATTTGACCTCTTAATGCAACAGACAGTATTCTAAGAGTAATTACACAGCAAATGTAGTGATCTCTCAGCAAAATACTTTGTACTCATTATGTATATATCTACATATGTAGTTGTTTCCTTTGTTAGTTTGCATGCTTTTCAAGAATAGGTACTTTTATTTTGTCTTTGTACACCTGTGCTTACCACAGTGCCTTTTGCATAGTTACTGCTTCATAAATTTTGCTTGTTTAATTGATTAGTAGAGATTTCCTCTCTAGTGGTTCCTTACACCAATTATATCATAGATCTGAACAAAATTGAAAAAGAAAACCTGCACGTTTTAAATATTTTCTGGGCTTTCATCAAGGGCATCTTTCATTCTTTCCTCTTTCATCATTCACACATTCTAAACTTGTCACTGTTATCCAAATAATCCTCACTTGATCTTTAATCCAATTTTCTATCTCAGATAACTTCTTTAAGTTTTTACAGTTGGTTGCTTTCATTTTATTTCCTTTTTGAAAGATGAATTCAAAACCAGAATGATTACATATGTCCCTGGCAATGGTACTTTCTGCAAACCCAGAATCTCTTTTCCCTCATCTCCTCCCACTCCCCAGCATTTTTGGCTCATATATTTTGTTTCCATTTCCCTTGCTTACTTCTGATCCACAAAATGTCAAGATTGCCAAGTAGGAGCAACAATATTTGAAATTAAATGCCAGTTTAATTTACTCTTGTAAATAAGTGCTTCTCTTTACCTAAAAGCCACCTGGGTTCCCCTCTGGGACAGAAGGTATTAATGTAGGTGCTGAATAGTCTAACTAGTTCATTTTAGTACAGGATCCACACCTGACTCTCAAAACTTCTTCCTCTACTATCTCCCTGCAGGTTTCTTGTACTAGAATATCTGTCTACTTTATGACCTTTACACCCTCTACCCCTCTGGTTTCTCCCTCTTATTGGTCAGTTCCTCTCAAAAACTTCATTTACAGGAAATTCACAAATTAGTCATATTCACTTCTTCATTCCTCAGCTCCCCCTCTGTGTTTCCAAACATCTTTATCCACAAACTTTCAAATGAGTATCTTTTCCTCACTCCCCCTACACACACTATTTTCCATCTTATTTTTATTCCTTACTTCTATCTACTGGAATGTAAGCTCCTCGAGGGAAGATTACCCTTATTTTTGTTGTATTTGTATTCCCAGCATTTCTAAGAATAACAAAGTACCTTGCATGTAGCAAGAGCTTAATAAATGCTTGTTGATTTGACTTGATTTAATGCTATATTTAGAGACATTGGGATTCAGACTTCAGCATACAATGATGATGATGATGATGATGATGAAGATCATAGAATTGTGCTGAAAGTATCGTCAGGAACCATATAATCCAACTCTCTGCAGTTGATCAAGATGGCATTTAGACCTATCAGCTGTTTAAGAGTAATTACAATTCCATTGACAACAAATATTTATTTAGAACCCACCTAAGTCCAAGAAAAGTTTTATGCTAAATATTGATGACACAAAGATAAAACTTAGCACAGTCATTGTCTTCAAAATGTTCATATTCTGCTAGGATATGCAAGGGCATGAGGACCAGGTAGTAAACCTCTCAAAATAATTCTGGAAATTTCAAGGAGACTTTAGTTTCATCTGTGTTAATTAGGATCAAAGAATCTGAAAGGTTGAGACATGGAGGGGGGAAATGGTCAGATTGTATTTTTGAATGCAAAGAGGTAATTGATGTTATGTTTGCAAGAAACAAAATATTGTGCCCAAAACTCCACAGGATATGAAGCAAAACTTACCCAAACTCACTGATGAATGCAGGAAAGATTTATTTTATATTCTTGAAAGAATGGGTGCCCAGGCTATTAGACACACCTTTGAAACTCCAAAGGCAGCATTTTATTTCCTATCCAGAAGCACATGGTCCCATCCCTGATTCCCCTTCGTCAGTCCCTGCTCCTAAAGTGCTTCCATTTTAGAAGGGAGAAAATAAGAGTGGAAAGCTAGAGGCAAAGAACAAAAGATTCTTCTCAAATTTCAGGTCACCAATCCTGATTACAAAACCCAGTCCTTTCCTCTAAGGAGCTTACATCATTACATTCTTTTGGGGGAAGATAATTTCTATCCTTGATTATTCTTTGCTGTCTTTGTTCAGTTTCAATTGAATTCAATTTCAATAAATTTGAATTTAAATTTCATTTCTCCAATTTAATTTTCAAAACTGTGGAAACCAAATGAATGCCCATTCACATTTCTCCCATGTTGAATTTAGAGAATAACCAATAATCCTAGTTGGATAGGATGGAGGCTGTGTGAAGCTAGTGGAATGGATGAAAGATGGTTTCCAGAGCAGTTGAAGGCAAATTGTAGAAGGTTTGAAATGTTAAACTAAGGTTTTGTAATCAGATATATACTTTAGGAAGGTAATCATTAACTTTTGTGTTTCAGTTGAGATAGTTAAGATAGTATGATAACATAGGACAATAGAAAAAATTATTGAAGGGAAACTGAGTCTCAGAAGTATTTCCCAGAATCACATATATTAGAAGTATTAGAGGTAGGATTTGAAATCGAGCCTTTTTTTCCCTCTAATTTTAGCATACTATCCCTATGCTCATCACAGTGATGATAGCTGACCTTTATCTAGTGGCATAATGTGTGAAGCACAATGACATCATCTCCTTTGAGGAAGTGGATATAACTCTTTCCCTGAGTTATTTGTGGGCTAATCTATGACCTTGTCAGTGAAATAACTAAAGATGATCAGGATATGAAGCAATAAACTCTTTCAAGACTATATTGGATCTTTGTTTCTGATAAAAGAATTTGCAGAGCAAACAAGGTAGAACTAATTAGGTCATTATGGGTAGCATCTTATGTAGACTATTTTAAGTCCTTTGTTTAAATACTTACGACCTTTCTGGTACAGTTATTTATGGCTTGGTGTCCATTTATACCTCTTTTTTCCCTAATTACAGACAACTATCAAGATTAATGTTCAGCTGGGGCACACACTTTGAGACCAAATTTACCTTTCTCTTTTTCTCTTCTGATGGATAGTAGCAATACAAAAAGCTTACAGAATTCCCCTCCAGAAAAAGAGACTAAGCATCAGCTATAGGAATGAAAACAAGGGTATCACTTTGGTCTGACTGCAGGGCAAAGCATATCACAATGATATAAATTGGGAAGACTAAAAATCTATGAGTCCATGACACTTATTTGCTGTAGGGATTTTCTTAAACTGAAACAACTTGAGTTGACAAGTGCTTAGAGAGCCTTTCCAATTCCATTACCTCTAGGGCCAACTTTGGTTCCAAAAGATGCAGTGTTTTCTATTTGACCACTGTCTAATATGCTGAGTTTAGCCAGGCAACCAGATTATTGAACACATTTCTGGAAGGATTACAAGGATATTTAGCAAATTCAAGGCCAGAAGGGAAAAAAGGCAAAACCAAGAGGAATAGAAATTCATCCAAATTATTGAATGAAACCAGTGATGATAATCGAGTGTTATATAGAGAGAAATTATCTCTACTACTTTCTGAATTAGAAACTGTGCAGTGGCTAAAACTGTGATTTCATTGATACTAGGAATTCCCTCATTAGGACACTTTTTTTAAACTATTCAGTTCAGCACATTCTTTGCAACTTAGACTTAGGGGCTTACCTAAAGTGGATAGGTGGCTGAGGGTGGCATGAAATCTATGACAATTCTCAATCCAGCTTATTCAAATTAAAATACAATTTAAAATATTTATAAAATAAATAAAATACAATAAAACATAGATAATATTAATAGGTGATTTTCTAAGTCAATAACACACCCTGATATATGGTTTTGTTGCCCCCTTTTCTATTTGCGTTTGATACTACTAGCTTAGAGAAATGAAAAACAAATTGTTGAAGTTAGGGTTGAATGGAGAAGACAGGTATTTTTCTCAGTCACATAGTCAACAGTAGGACTTGACCCCAGTTCTTTCTGATTTTAAGGCTGACTTTCTATTCATTACACCTCATAGCCAGCCTTTCAACAGAGATATTGGAAAGATTAGAATCACATAATTTTTTTGACTAAATATTTAGATGGATAACTTTAGAAATAATAAAAGTCCACACGAAGTAGTGAAGTCTAACTGTCTTATTGCACAATTTTTATGCACATGTGTGAGAGATTTCTATTAAATGGGATAATTTGCTCTCTGGGGTAGTAAAAAGATTAATGGATTTGAAGTAATAAGTTTAGGATTTGAACTCTACCTCTATACTTTTCCTGCTTCTGTTGAATTGAGATGACATTTTATATTTTGGGATTGCAGTTTCTTCATTTTGGATTTAAATCCTATCATTTTTATCTTTGTATAGGTGCCATGCAATTTTTCTACTGTGTCTTTGTCCTTGTTGTTCCTTCTTCCTGGAAAGTCCCTATCACTGCTACTGATCTATTGAATCCTACCCAATCTTCCTTTAATGTCAGCCGAAATAACATCTCTTCCATAAAATTTACTCCTTAAGAGAATGAAAGCCCCTCAAGGGCAAGAACTTCTTAATTTTTTTCTCTTTAATCTGCAGCACCCAGCATAGTAACTTGAATGTATAGAATATTTAATAAGTATTTGCTAAGTTGAATCCAATCATCACAATCAGCAAACATTGTCCCCACACATAAACTCTTTGTTTACACGTAACTTTGGTTTGAAGCTTATCAAGTTATCAATTATTGTTAATGTATATATATATATATTCATATGCACATATTTATATGCACATTTCTATTCCTCATGCTGCATTATAAACTCATTTGAAGCAGAATTCACATTGTAGTTATTTATTATATTTCCTCCAGCACATGGCCTGATGTTCTGTCCATAGAAAGTGATAAGTAGTCATCCCATAAATAAATAAATTATAATTAAAATAAAAAAAACTATTGTAGGATAGGGAGATCCTGATATTTGATATGAAAATGCTGAATCACTTATAAAATATGCATTGCCTGCTTTGAAGACACTTCTCCAATAAAACTTTTATTGCACGGTCAATATTAACAACAAACTTATTCAGAAAGTAGTTGAAATCAGAGATGTATATGACCAATAGGCTGCTAAAAAGTAATTCTATGTGCATTGTTGAAGTTCAGCTCCATTAGTTAATTAAGGGTGTGATATGCAGGGGTAAGGCAGAGAGAAATTAGATATGAACTCTTCAAATTTTATTGGTCATATATATATATATATATTTATCTCTCTGATCAATATATATATATATATACCTCCAATGCTTATAGACGATACAAAATCTAACAAGCACAATCTACTGAGATGTAAATGAGATCTTGTTTACTTAGACAGAGATGTAAATGGTTGAGATACACATCAGAATAAACTTATCATACCAATTTCTTCAAATATCTTTCTCCCAAATGCCTTTACTCTCTAGTGTGGGCTATTTTTCCTGTGCTAAGGATCAAAGGTAAGCCTTTGATCCATTGTATATTAGAGTTTGCATTTTGCTTCAATCCTAAGGTTCTTTATCAATAAGAAGTATATCTTTGCTATTCAATAAGAAAAGGGAGGTTGATAAGCCAAGTTACTGTAAGACTCAAGGGCTGGAATGGATTCTTACCTCCTGGCTCTCTAAAATCCATGATCACATGTTTCACTACATTGAGAAAGATGATTTTGTGTATGAGGAATTCATATTTTCATAAATACATTCACATAGGAAAAAAACTAGTCTCTTGTAGACTTCAGTATGGTACATTAGTATATAATATACCACATTCTTGATATGCTCTATGGACCAAAATGTGTTGCAAAGGAAGATGACATACATTGAAATGACACATGTCTCCTTCTGGTACAGATAACAGAAAGCAGCAGGGTAACAAAATTAGATGCTGAATAATTTCAGATATGCAGCTATGAGACAAACTAAAAGAGAAAGGAAGGAAGATGCCCAGATAGGGAGAGGGAATCACTTATAAGGTGGAATTTGAAAAGGAATTGGAGGTTGATGAGACAGAGAGATATAGGAATGCTATTCCAGATAGCAAGAACTTCAGAAACTTCAGTATAAAGATTGAATGAAGAACCAAAAAGGCCAGTCCTTACTGTAGGTATGTGCGAGGAGGAAAAGAGGGAAGCATATGAGATCTATGAGTTGGCACATTCTTGTTGTCAAAAATAAATATGACAACATAATTAGATTTTTTTAAATGAATATTTTGGCACAGCACTTTTTAGATTGTATAAATTGCCAAAAATAGTTCATACCAGTTTGAAGACAGAGTCATCTTACACAGGATGCAATGGTAGGTAAGTATCCTTTTTGCATTTTTAAATTGTCTAATGGTTTTCAATATGTACTACTCAGTTGACCAGGGGGTACCTTTCCTTGACAATTATAGGGACCATCTATCATAATATCAGCAAATATTGTTTTTAGTTCCACTATACCCTCTGGAACCTCTGTTCTAATATTAAGAAACACTTCCTCTCCAAATTACTTTGTATATATTTTGTAAGCTTCAATATGTGTTATCTGTAATCCTCTTAGGACTATAAGTTTGAGAGGTGTTGGTTTGCATTGACAGAGGGAGTTTCTTTATATAAGAGTTCCCTTTAAAAATTATGACTAAGCATGAGATAGAAAACATTAGGAAATACAAAATGGATAATTATGATTACATTAAATTAAAAAGTTTTCACACAAACTAAATCAATGTAAACAAAATTAGGAGAGCAAAAAGCTGAGAAATAATTTTTTATACTTAGTGTTTCTGGTAAAGGTTTCATTTCTCAAATATATAGAGAATTTAGTCAAATTTATAAGAAAATTATTCATTCCCCAGTTCATAGGAAAGGAAAAAGGGGATATAAAAGAAAAGAAATAAAAGAAAAGAGCTGTGTTACCTAACTGGCCAATTCCATTTGCACACCCTGTGGAGCAGCTCCTCCTGCTTCTCATAAGATGTTGATTTTTATCCTTCATTCAAAAAAAGAAATCAATCCATGAGGGGAAGATCCTCAAGGTTTTTTGACCAAAAAAAAAAAAAAAACTTTTGGTGTCATACTCAAACGATAAAAGCTGTATTCTGAGACATCTTTCATGGATACTAAGTTAACTTGTGAGTTCTTTCAAGAATATTCTTTCAAGAAGGCTGGTTTACAATCCCTTCAACAAATAGAATATATTTTAAACCAGAATTGTACATCAATATGTAAATTAATATGATAGAAAAGAAAAAAAATGATAAATGTTGGAAAAGATGTGGAAAAATTGGAATAGTAATGCATCTTTGGTGGAGTTCAGAATCCAACCATTCTGAAAAGTAATTTGGAACTACATCCAAAGGACCATAAAAGTGTGCATAACCTTTGATCCAGATATACCTGGTCTTTATCTCAAAAATATTATAAAAAAAGGAAAAGGACTACATACACAACAATATTTATAGCAGTTCTTTTTGTGGTGGCAAAGAATTGAAAATTTTGTATTTGCCTGTCAATTGGGGATTAGATGAAGAAGTTGTAGGATATGAATGTAACTGTATTATTGTGTATTAAGAAATGATGAGCAGGCAGATTTAAGAAAGAAAAAAAAAAGAAACCTGAAAAAATTTATATGAACTGACACTAAATGAAGTAAGCAGAACAAATAGAATATTGTATACAGTAACAGCAACATTGTGTAATGATGAACTGTGCATGACTTAGCCCTTCTCAGCAACGCAATGATCCAAGACAAGAACGCATGATTTGTGAAGGAAAATGTTATTCACATTCAGGAAAAAGTGATAATAGAGTCTGAATGAAGATCATATCATACTATTTTTACTTTTTTTTTTCTTGTGCTTTTTCCCCCTTTGCTCTGATTCTTCTTTTATAACATGACTAATGTGGAAATATGTTTAACATGATTTTACATGTTTCACTTAGATCACATGCTGTCCTTGGGATGGGGAGGGAAAACAGGAAAGGAGAAAAATTTGTAACTAAATCTTATAAAAATCAATGTTAAAATTATCTCTATACATAATTGGAAAAAAATCAATGTTATTAAGTGCAAAAAAAATTTCCTTTAGCAAGGAAATCAAAGATCAATTTCTTATTCCTAGCTTATTTTTACCTATAAGAATGCATGTTCTTTCCTTGAATAGAAGGTAACCCTCTTGAAATACTAAACTGTTTATTCATTATTATTATTATCCCCGATGTATAGCTCAGTGACTGGCACATAGTAGATATTTAATAAAATACTCATTGAATTAAACCAAATCAATTTTCAATTTAGAGTTGCAGAACTGATTTAAGTTCTTAATTATTATTGAGAGAAGATGGAAGAGATCATAAAATATAGGTTTTTTTTCTTCAGATGAGAAGAAAGAGTAGTATATATGATCACAGAACATCTAACCTATTCAAACAACTAGAGATAGGATCAAAGAGTACTGCTTGACTTTATTGGGCAGTCAGATGTATCTTTTAATAGACTTCTGATAGCAGATAAGGATATCTATCTACTCTCTGTTTACATGTTTACTTTATCACCTGGGAGAACGACAAATTTTTAAATAGAATATGTATCATAGGACCACAGAATCATGAATTTAGAACTAGAAGGGATATTAGAGGTTATCTGTACAACTCTTTCATTTTAAAAATTCAGAAACTAAGGTCTATTTCAGTTAAGTGTATTGAGCAAAAGTCACATAGCTACTAATTACCAAACTAGAGTTCAAATTTGATCCCTTTGAAATCTACCATATTTCTCACCATATCACCTATGTATGAGAACCATGTTTGGATCTTTGAATAAAATGACTCCAAATATACCCAGATAGGACTAAATAACTGAGTACCTTCCTCCCATTTCATCAAGTTCTTTTCTCAGATTTGCAAATAGATTTACTTTTTTTCAGAATCCAGTTTGATTCTCTTTTACTTCCTTGCCTCTGCAAATAGCAGAGCCTCTAAAAGCCCTCGACTTCTCTGTCTTGAGAATAAAATGAGCAAACCAAAACAAAACCCATTTTAAGACTTCTCCTCTATCCAATGAATGCAGAATCATAGAAATAGAATGATAGAGTTGGAAAGAAACTCAGAGGCAAATTAATCCACCTTGTACTTGTATAAACATTGATTCTATAACATAAACGATGAATGGTCATGTAGCTTATAAAACTCCATTGAAAGGGAAACCCTTTCTCCTGAAGCAGTCTACTACATATTTGGATAATTCTATTTCAATTTTTTTTTCTTACATTAAAGCAAATTTCCATCTCTGAAACTTTAACCATTATTCCTTGTTCTGTCCTTTCTAACCCATGTTCCCTGTGCTACTTCTACAAATATTTAAAGGCAGCTATCATTCTTCAGTCTGCCACCCAAACATAGCTTCCCTTTTCCAGGCAAAATGTCCTTAGCTCTTTCAAATGATCTTTTCAGGAGAAGAGTCCAAATCCTTTCACCATCACAGTTATTTTTTCCATGCAGTTTGTCTTATCATTGGCCGTCCTAAATGTGACAGCCAAACAAATACAAAAGTTGTAAACGTGGCATTCAAAACAAAGAATGAGACCCCAGAAATAATGTCTGGTCACAGCAGAGGACTGATCCTTTATAAAGTATTTTGCCTTTTCATGTGAACAAAGATAAAAAATGTGATGACTAAGTGGTGAAATACATAAAGCACTGGAATTGGAATCAAGGAGACTCACTTTCCTAAATTCAAGAGAGACTTCAGATAAAGTGGGAGCTGTGCGACCCTGGGCAAGTCATTTAATACAGTTTGTCACAGTTTCCTTATCTGTAAAATAATCTGAAGAAGGAAATGGCAAACCATTCTATGATCTTTGCCAAGAAAACCACAAATGCAATCATGAAGAATTTAAAAGAAGTAAAACAACACAAGAAGAACAAAGATCAAATTAGAATTTTTGCTTGTCAATCAGGAAAGCATTTTCTGATTAAATACACCCAGCTTTCATTAATAAGCTTTGTAGTCCTTCAATACCTGTTTCCTAAGAGCTTCATAAATAAGGCTTCATTTATATAAATTTTTATTGAATTGTTAATTGTGATTAGAACTGACTTCGTTTATTTTTATGCTATCTATGAAAACTATTTTTCTGCTATTCAATTAGGACAAAATTATCATAAAAGAAATATTAAACTATTCAAAATAATTTTTTATAAGTTAGACTGACTAATAATATTAAACTAAGAGTCTGGCAAGCTTGAATAACTGGTCAAAAATGTTAAGACTTTGAGTCAATAACCATATCTTTCTGAGCCTTGATTTTTCTATCTGCAAAATGAACAATAAGAACAAAAAATAAATGGATTGAATTAAGTGATGTTGAAACTAGATTCTTTATTTGAATATGATATTTTCTATATAGATGTATAGTTGAGTTACAACAGGTATAATGAGATTTTTATTTTTTGAATTTCTAACTTCTTTCTCTATGCCTTTGCTCATCTACCTCAAAGTTCACTAATGCATGAGTGTGTTATCTGTTTGAATGGTATATATCCAAGGTTAATGTAATCATTTTGAACACCTTTTCTATGGAAGAGCTGATTGCCTGGGGGGGGGAAGGTATTTCCCTCCATTTTTCAAGAGACTTAGACTAGTTAAATAATTTCTCCAAGTCATTTAAAACTATAAAAAAGCAAAATAATGATTATCAATATCTTAATTTTAGGGCATAGCTGTGAGTCAATAGAGTAGTACATTCATGTGCTCTCTATGCTTTAGTATTTTTTCATAAATATATAATAACATATTATAGCATCTATGTATATAGAGTATATATGTGTGAAAACACACATGCATATATGTATATGTATATGCATACATATATATGTCTATAATTGTGGACCCAAGTTCTGTTAATTGAGCATAAATTATATATATATGTAATTAGAGAGAGAGAAATGTACATATCTATCTATATCTCTATTTTGTATTTATGTCCATTTAACAAAACTTGGATCTACAATTTTATGATTTTAAATGATCACAGAGAATTACGGTTGTTCTATATTTGCTTTCATGACATTTCTGGTCACAAAAATGAGCTCTTTTATACTTAGTATTTAGTAAAAAAAATGCAACCTCCATTTCCTGTATGATCGAACTATATTAAATAGTGAAACTAAAATATATGAAACACATTCTAAAGGTTATTAGAAACTAGACCTGATACCAAGATAAATTTGTGACCTAATTATAGCAGCCCTTTGCCATGACCAATCCAATATAGCAGTTTAGTATCATTAAAAAAATAAAATCAGCCATAATGATGGGAAATATAAAGGGATGGCAAGCCTGTAAAATGCAATATTTGGAAGCAGGTGGTAACAGCAATGAACAACCTTAGCAATCAAATGAACTATAATCAATCATCCAAAGAATTAAAGAAAATTCAATTAACAATTTAATTAAAAGTCATCCAGTGACCTCAGTTATTCTATTTAAATAAGACCATCCTTTCAATTCCCAGTTTAGAATTTAGACCAATTATTCAATTAAAATGCCAATAAGACACTGACCTAATGAAACCTCCGTTCTTGGCATTGGAAAGTGGGCTATGAAATGCTCTTGATGAACACACATTCCATCTGGCTAGATATTCCTTTAATCATGTTTATAGAGAGATTGTGTGTATATGTGTGAATTTATGCATGTGTGAATGTGTATACACATCTATCTACATATATCTCTATGTTCAGATAAGATAAACATACACATACACACACACATACACAGATACACCAAGAAAACCCCAAATGATGCCACAAAAAGTTTGACAAGACTAAAAACGGAATAACAATTTTATTTTTCTTTAGTTGTCTTCAAATTAAAGCTGACCCTCCCTAACCCAAAACCCTTTCCCTGGCATCAGAGATAATGGTCTTTTTAATAAAATAGAATCAACTTGTAACTCTGATCTACTTATTAGCTTCTTTTCAAGAGCAGAAACATTGGAATGGTGCCCATTCATTTCAGAATAGTGACATTTTCCTCTGGGTCCAGACATTATTTGTTGTGGTGAAATTAGGCTTCATAAATGAAATTTATCACACATAAAATCACCTGCCACTACCTTTCCTTTTGGACTTCTTTCACATGCTTTCCTCTAATGCAATCTATGCTTCTGTCACATAAGACTACTTGTACTTTTAAAGTCATTGTATACTTTCTCCATTGACCTGTTGTAAGCTCTTGTTCATCCTGATTCCTGTACCTGGTTTATGCTATTACCTATCATTTTTACTCATTCAACTGTAATACTCCCTAATTCTTCCTTAAGTCTTTCCCTCATTCTTTCTAGTCAATATAGAACCTGGCCTTTCTCTTCTAGATTTCAGGAAGTATTTAATCTGTCTCTCTCTTCTCTTCTTATCTATTGTTATGAGTTCTCCTTGTTTATTATGTTAATGTCCCTCTCACCCTTAATAGACTTTAAGCCCTAAGAGGGCAGAGGCTACCAACAGAATGTTATACCTTCCTTAGCACATAATATAGTAGTCCTAACTCAGTTGTTCAGTCATTTAAAGTCATGACTCCATCTGGCATTTTCTTAGCAAAGTTACTGGAGTACTTTGCAATGTCTTTCTACTGCTTATTCTAAAAGTAAGGAACTGAGGGAAACAGGGTAAAGTGATTGTCAAAGTGGCATTTGAACTCAAGAAGATGGGTCTTCCCAATGACACTCTCACCACTATGCAATCTAGCTGTCCAAACTCAGTAGATGATTACTCAATATTTAGGATGTTAGAAAGAGCAAACATATGAGACGTAACCTGTTCTAACCTTCTTATTTTGTTGATGGAGAAGCCAATGCTCATGAGGGCTTATATATATATGCTCACATGTTATCTATTTTTGTTATTATCCATCTTTTTCTTGTTATCCTAATAATCTCTCTTTCACTTTCTCTCTCTCTCCCTCTCTCTCTCTCTCTCTCTCTGTCTCTCTGTCTGTCTCTCTCACACATTCACACACACACACACATACTGCCTATCACTTTGCTTCTTGTAATTGATTTTAGTTAAAAAACTAAACAGATAACCATAAAAACCACAAAAAAATTTTTTTAAAGTGAAATAAAGCATTTTTTAAAATTAGAAAATTTCAGAAGTATTTTTGGTAGAACATACATAGTTTTACTTCTCCAATAGATGCTGTGGAGTTATTCAAATAACTCTTTATTGTCTCACTGTCTTTCAGTTTTCTCACCTGCAAATAGGAGGCTTGGACTAGGTGATGGTCATAGTCTCTTTTAGTTTCACATTTCTGAGTCAATAATCTATATTTTCATATTCATTTATTTTAGTAAAATTTCTTTTTGGATTATCTCCAGAGAAAGTGCAATCTGAGTCTGTTGTATGTTAAATGTTTAACAACTAACTCCCTTGAGAAAGAGAGGCATGTATAATGATACACATTTAAGTTTAATATGCATTATTAATGTTTCCTCCATTACTTTCCTAACTCTAGCCAATCTACATAACAAATCAAGTCCTAATTTCTTTTCTCACTTCTCTAAATCTGTCTACTAAATCTTAAGTGCCATGAAAGTATTGATACTTTCCCAGAACAATATCACACACTTGAATTCCAAAGGTTTTATGAAGACCATCTTCTTCAATTTCTCCCCCCTTTTAATTGTGAACAATCTAAGACCTAGAGAGAAACTCTTAATTTAATTATGTATAAAACATAGTTGTTTAATATATTTATGATCTCACTGGTGAGGGGACTGACCCTGAAGAATATAACCCAAAATTGGCTTTCATCTCAAATAAATTTAACACATAGGGATTGATCATAATGGATGTAGAGAATGATAAAACATCAAAAACTTGGATTAATAGGGAAAGATCTCTCTACATTATTAAAAAGTATAAACTACATAACACTTTTCAATATCTCTGTTTTATTGACTTCCAAATTCATGCACTAATACAAATTAGGTAACGAACTATTGCACATATGTGACTTCACCAAATAGCATCTGTTTAATAAAAAAAATTGAATTATTAGCTGATATTTTGGGGGCAGCTTAATTCATTTTATTAAGAAGGACTATAGGTTATTAAAATGAATGGTCATTTGGTAATCTCTTTTAGACCAAAGGAAAACACTTTATCGAAGGTTTTTTGGGACTTATTAGGGGACACAATGTGAAAGGGAAAAAATGGATAACAAAATGGAAAATCAAAGGAGATAGTCCCCTTTGATAACCTTGACAAAGTCAAAGAGGGCAGTCTTTTAGGATAAGTATACCTTACAGATAAAAGACATAAAGGAAAAATAGATGTCTCCCTTCCTCTAGATTCATCTGATGAAGTCTTGTGGCTCTGATATGTTCTTCTCCTATTCTGGTTATTTATAGAAGTTTCCTACAAAATTGATCTGAAAACAATTTACCTTGCCAAAAGCCAGAATAAGATAATGAAAGCTCAAACTTATGGACTCTTTTATTAGACCAGGGAATTCAATTTTACTTGCCACAAATATCCATCATTTATACCATCTATCTACATCTACAAACAGAAATCAGAAGCCAATATTTTAGGATGAATTCCAATACAAAAACTAATTCATCTAAGGTTGTCAGATTTATCTAATGTTAACAAAATGTTCTGGGGTGAATACATAAATACACTGAGTAACAAAGTAATACTAGTTTAAAGTTTAAAGCAATGCATATATTTACAATAAAACCATTTAACTTCTATTTCTCTTCAAATGAACAAATTTGTTAACAAATGTTACATCTCCTACAAGATATTCTATTCCTTTCCTTAACACAGAACAGTTAATTCTCCCCATAGCATTGAAAAATTAAAGGATCTTTAACTTAACCAGCAATATGTAGCTAGTACACCTACATCTTATTATGTATACACTAAGTTAGATGTATTCCTTAAATTATAAAGAATTAATATTATTTTCCAACTGTCATCCAACATAGTTATAGAAATTTGTCATAACAGAACAGGAACATAAGGGAAAAGTATTCCCTTATTTTTTTTTTTATTAAAGCTTTTTATTTGTATAACATATGTATGGGTAGTTCCCCAGCGTTGATCTTTACAAAGCTTTCCATTACAAATTTTACCCCCAGTCCCCTCCCCTCCCCTAGATGGCAGGAAGTCCACTACATGTTAATAATGTTGAAATGCTTGAGAAGTTATGCAAGAAAAATCCTATCTACAAGAAAAAAAAGAATCAGATAAAGGCAACACAATGCAAGCAAATGTCAATAGAGATCATGAAAATGTTACGTTGTGGTCCATATTTCATTTCCCTCTCTCTGGGTGTATATAGTTTTCTTCAGTGAACAATTGGAACTGGTTTGAGACAATTCTTTGTTGCAGAGAGCCATGTCCATCAGAATTGATCATCATGTAATACTGTTGTTGCTGTGTATGATGATCTCCTGGTTCTGCTCATTTCACTCAGCATCAGTTCATGCAAGTCCCTCCAGGCCTCTCTGAAATTGTCCTGCTGGTCACTTCTTACAGAGCAATAATATTCCATAACATTCATATACCATAATTTATTCAGCCACTTTCCAATTGATGGGCATCCCTTCAGTTTCCAGTTTCTAGCCACTACAAAAAGGGCTGCCACAAACATTCTTGCACATGTGGGGCCCTTTCCCTCCTCTAAGATCTCTTTGGGATATAGCCCCAGTAGAAACACTGCTGGGTCAAAGGGTATGTACAATTTGATAACTTTTTGAGCATAGCTCCAAATTGCTCTCCAGAATGGCTAGAGCCATTCACAGTTCCACCAACAATGTATTACTGTTTCAGTTTTCCCACATCCCCTCCAACATTTGTCATTATCTTTTCCTGTCATTTTAGCCAATCTGACAGGTGTGTAGTGGTACCTCAGAGTTGTCTTAATTTGTATTTCTCTGATCAATAGTGATTTGGAGCAACTTTTCATATGACTAGAGATGGTTTTAATTTCATCATCTGAAAATTGTCTGTTCATATCCCTTGACCACTTAAGTATTCCCTTATTTTGATGTCAGTTCTGGGCAAAAGTCATGTAGTTGGCCAAGTGCTCCCAGAATGTAAAACAGTAAAACTTCATAGGGTTAATCAGTTAACAGTCCCATAAGATCTTAAATGGCAATTTCCATTGTCTTAGTTGGGTTTTTTTCTTGACTATAATCTCCCACACAATAGATTTTATGTAAACACAGCAATCCAAAATTGTGTAGAACAGATTTTATGAAAAAAAAAACTTTCTATGTAAAAAACATGTTCAAATGGACATATAATTTCCCCTTACAATGATACAAGTTCAAATCCTGAATTAAAAATCCATCTTAATAAGATCCTAGCTAATCCTAGCTTATTCTCAGAGACAGATTATTATTCATTAGCCTCCAGATCTCAGATGTTGCTTTCATTGAGCTGCTGAAACAGCACAACAATATCAAGGATCCTATGGTCTCACTAATAACAGTAGACTTGGAATAGAATAGAATAGCAAACTGAAGTAGACCATAAACAGTTTTAAACTAATGAATTTAACATAAGAGGAAACTGAGATGTTCTTAGGAGATTAAGTAATATGAAAAAAATCACTAGATACTGAAGAGAATGTGGAAAACTGATTATATATCTAGTGATTTTCTAGTATCTCACAAATTTATTTTATTAATTGCAGAGGAAAAAGAATTCTGAATTTTTTTCATTTTTTAAAAAAAACTTGAACTTAAGAAACACTAATAAAAGACATTTTCTTAAAAATAGTAGAGGAGAAGAAGGAGAGTATATTTGACATGGCATCTATTATTTATATCTTGCCTTCTTAAAATATATAATAAATTTAATATGTAACTTTTAAAGTTGCCCCACTTGTCTATGCCTCTTTGTGTCTAGTCTTCTGTCTAGGCTTTGAATTTTAAAAAAAAAATTGTATCGCTATCCTTCCTTTTCCTTTCTCTCTTTCTCTGTCCCATTCTTTAATTCTCAACCAAGAAGAAAATCCCCAACAATTCTGGAGAGCAATCTGGAACTATGCTCAAAAAGTTATCACATTGTGCATACCCTTTGACCCAGCAGTGTTTCTATTGGGTCTATATCCCAAAGAGATTTTAAAGGAGGGAAAGGGCCCCACATGTGCAAGAATGTTTGTGGCAGCCCTTTTTGTAGTGGCTAGAAACTGGAAACTGAAGGGATGCCCATCAATTGGAGAGTGGCTGAATAAATTATGGTATATGAATGTTATGGAATGTTATTGTTCTGTAAGAAACGATCAGCAGGACAATTTCAGAGAGGCCTGGAGAGACTTGCATGAACTGATGCTGAGTGAAATAAGCAGAACCAGGAGATCAATATTCACAGCAACAACAATATTAAATGATGATCAATTCTGATGAACATGGTTCTCTGCAACAATGAGATGTTTCAAACCAGTTTCAGGTGTTCAGCGATGAAGAAAGACATATACACCCAGGGAGAGGCCTGGGGGATCTGAGGGTGGACCAAAACATAACATTTTCACACTCTCTATTGAT